>CAUYQV010102141.1:0-11418 GCA_963574575.1 Galagoides demidoff
CGTTTTAACACAATAACTAAGAAAATTACATGAAGGCTATGTTAATCAGTTTGATGGAAGTGTTTCGGATTGTGTGTGAAAATACCACACTGTACCCCAGAAGTGCATTAATGTACACAGTTACCATTCAATAAAAAAAAATAATAAAAATAAAAATAAAAAAACTAAGATAGGGGAAAAAAATATGGTGTTATTTTACCCTTAAAATATTTTTAAGCTTGCATGGTGAAGGGTGATTAAAGAAAAACCTTCTTATTTTATCCAATTTAATTGAGTCAGAAGTCTTATTCTATGGTTTAGATATACATAATCTTAGAATACAATCAGTTTTACTTAATATTAATTTAGACTGTGTTGAGAACATGATTTTTGTTGTTAAAAGAATCAGCCTAATTTACTCTTTGAACTGATAAATTTAGTTATCAGTCTCTTTAAATTTCCTTTGGCAGCATTCTTTCAAACACCAAATCACAAAACTCAGAACTGGTGTTTTGACTAAGCTAAAATGCAGTGATTGGAAGGCACAAAGTTAAAAAAAAAAAAAAAGAAAGAAAGAAAGAAAGAAAACAGTTTAAATTGCCATTCCAGATAAACTTGAGAATATATAAAAATATAATGGAAAAAATGTAATGAAGAGGAAGTGCCTACCTCAGCTCTACCATTGGGAGGCAAGGCTGCAACAGGAATCAGCACAGTTCCACAGAAGTGGAGGCTGGGGTTTGGAAGGGCTGATTGACCTAGATCACTAAATCCAGGTGTCCTAACTTCCAGTCCTCTATTGTTGTTTTTTCATTAAATTGCTTCTAGGCAGATGATCATATCTGTTATGGCCATCTTTATGATGTCAATAGCCAGTCATCATTATTAGATGATCAAAATAAAGAGGGAGTGTAACGCTTCTGGTTCATTCACTCCTGATGGATGCACTTCCACCTTGGCATAACTGCTGTGCCTTTTAGGCTTGGCTGTGTGAGCATAAATTCATCAAACTTTTCAGTTTTCTTTTTCAGTCTGGGGGAACAAATTCATAGATCTTAAACTAGTATATAGCATTGATAAGTGTGGTGAAATTTCCCCTTTGATCTCTGAAGGTTTGATAAACATCAGCTGACAAAAGTCAGAATAATAGATGAAAAAGCAGACAAAATTCTATTTTAATGTGCATAGCACAGAAGTAATGCAGGGCAACCCTAAGCTCAGTGGGGTGCAGAAGCATACATACCCTTTCTCACAAGGGATAAATGTAAGAGCTGGAGGTGAGAAGCAGCTACACAGGAGTCAAGCTTGTCTTATTATGCAGGTAAGTCCTCCAGGTAATCATTAGAGCAACCCTCAGAAGACTAGATGAGAAGTCTTAAGCCAGGTGCGATAGTACACACCTAGAGCCACTGAAGGAGACAGAAGCAAGAAGGCTGCCTGAAGAACTGCAGGCTGTCATGCACTACAGTAGCACCAGTGAGTAGTTACTGCATTCCAGCTGGGCAACACAGGAAGACACCAGTCTCTTAAAAAAATAAAAACAAGTCTCAAGAGTACATGTGAAACTTACTAAATGTAGAATATAAATGTAACTAAGAAAATGTCATGAAGGCTATGTTAACCAGTTTGATGAAAATATTTCAAATTGTATATAAAACTAGCATATTGTACTCCATGACTGCATTAATGTACACAGCTATGATTTAATAATAAATAAATAAATAAAAACAAAAATTTGTCTGGATGTGATGATGACTCTCTTCTCCAGAGGTTGATCTTTCCTGGTTGTTTCAGTTCATCAGGGGGAAGATTCAGGACACCTGCATTTGGAAAGAAGATTTCTTGGTCAAACAAGGAAATTCCATTGAGTCCCTTCCTGCACTTGGGACTGCAGAAAGGGGTGGGGGAAGGGGCTGGGAGATTGGAGAGACACAAGGCTAGAAAGAGCTGGGTTCTGGGGCAGTTCTAAGGCCTCTCAGCGTGTCAAAGGGCCAGGCTTTGGGGTAATGCATTTTTTTTTTTTTAGACACAGTCTCGCTCAGTTGCCCAGGGGTTGAGTGATATGACATCATAGCTCACAGCAACCTCAAACTCTTGGGCTCCAGAGATCTTGTCTCAGCCTCCTAAGAAGCTAGGACTACAGGTGCCTGCCACAATGCCCAGCTAGTTTTTATTTATTTATTTTTTTATATTTTTAGTAGAGACAAGGTCTTGCTTTGTTCAGGCTGGTCTAGAACTCCTGAGTTCAGACGATCCTCCCAGAGTGTTAGGATTACCGGCATGAGCTACTGCACCCCCACTCTGGAATATCGCTTTCTGAGTCCTGAAATGAAGTAATCAAAGAATGAGGAAACCTCACATCCGCAAAGCACCAGCAGGTAACGAAGCACTTCCTGCACATCACAACCCTCGCTTTGCACGTAAGAGAACTCACTTGTTAAACTGAGACGCAAAGTCAAACTGGAAACCAGTTCCGTGTCCAGACAAAGTGCTCTTGTCCGGTTTTATCTTTTATAGATGACGTAATAAATGACTGGCCTTCTATAATGGGCGCACTCATGTCCAGAAAACAAACGTGTGGAAGCCAAGTATTTTTCTCATCTATCATTACTCTAATACTTGAAGAAAAAAAAACCAAAAACATAAGCTCAGGAAGTTTAAACGTTTATGGTTGGACATAATTAATTTACAACAAACAGGTACTGAGCCCCTAGTATTTATCACACGATGTTAGGTATGAGGGGACACATGTGCTGCTGAGAATAATTTATAAACTGTGAACTAACATAGAGTGTTCAAGAGAAAACTCACAGATTGGAGCCCATAAATCCCTGGATATCACTAGATAAAGGCCAAATTAAAGACTCAAAACTGCTCAGTTAAAAGGAAGCTTCCCAGTTACCTACTCCAATAACCACCTCTTCAAGATAAGGAACCTAGAAGAGGAAACCAACTGACCAGTCCCACACTCCACCAGTTAGTGTCTGATAAAGGCCCGATAACCAGGTGGGAAAGGTTAAAGTGTCAGGACACAGTGAGAGCTTTGGGGAGTTTTTTTTTTTTTTTTTTTTTTGAGACGGAGCCTCAAGCTATCCCCCTGGGTGGAGTGCCATGGCATCACAGCTCACAGCAACCTCCAACTCCTGGGCTCAAGCCAGTCTCCTGCCTCCGCCTCCCAAGCAGCTGGGACCACAGGCGCCCGCCACAACGCCCAGCTATTTTTTTTGGTTGCAGCCGTCATTGTTGTTTGGCGGGCCTGGGCTGGGGATTCAAACCCGCCACCTTAGGTGTATGTGGCTGGCGCCTTAACCGATTGAGCCGCAGGCGCCGAGCCGGGATTTTTTTTTTGAGACTTAAGCATCTGAGAATTTACCAGTGATTTGACTTGCCTACAGCAAGGAAACATAAAACACAAAGGAACCCTCTAATTTTTATCCCCCCAACATGGCGATCTCTGGTTCTCCCTGAGCACGCACGCACATGCACACACATGCACACACACACACGCACACACACACCCTTTCTTGCCTTTGCAGAAGGATGAATGATGGATTCCACATGGTTGATACCAGTAATCTAAGGCAGCTGACGTTATTTAATGATCAGTCAAATGTGGAGGATTTACAATTTTCAGAAAAATGATGGGTTAATACAGTCCCTAGGATAGTTCAAGATAGCACTTTCAACTGTTATCCAGGATATTCTAAGCTGGAAATTTTAAAAGGTATTATTTCCAAAGGACATTAGCATATCAGACACAAGCCACTGTCAGGGGATGAGCACTGCCTACGCAGCATGGACGGAGTGTAGTTGTGGGAGATGTGGGAAACGCAATTAGCAAGGGAGTGTTTTGCTATCAGTTCACTTTATTCATATCCAAGAGTTCCTCCATCATTTGAAACAATCTCAATACCTGTCATTAACTCCTTCTTCAAGAAATAGAGTAATCCATTAATGAGCACTGCTGGACAAAGGGAAATCTATATTCCTTAAATCAGTAGAACCCTGCCAGTCACAGCACCCAAGCATAAATGCTGCTGTTAGCAATTGGGCATCCACTCACCTAGGTGAATGGCAAATAACCAAGGCATGCAAATAGATATAAAGTATTGGCCCACTAAGCTACTTAAAAACAAAAGATGTATACAGAAGGATAATGGAGAATGAAGACAAGGAGAAAACCAGATCTAAAAGGAGCTGTGATGATGTCTGCACCACTCAACCACAGCACCGACTGGCCTCACTTCATTTCTCACTAACTCTGCTCACTCAGTCTGGCTGCTCTGGGCAGTACAGCCCTGGCTGCAAATTTTAATTGCATCAATCAAATCTGAGTATTTCAACTAATTAAAACATTTGAGCATTTGTTTGCAAAGTTTAAAAGAATAAAACCTACTCTCTGAAGGTTTAACTAATAAGAATAAGTACACGTAGCAAATTATGAAGAATAAATATTCATAGTAAATTAAAAATAACAATCCTATCTTGCTGGGTATCAATAAAAAATAAAATTAGTAATGAAGATAGACTCTATCCTCCTTGCTGGAGCATAATTTTAAAACAGTAAAACCATGACTTTTACAAGCAAATATTAATATTGATACAAGATTTCATTTAACTAATGAGAGAACCATTAAGGTGTTACAACTGGTTCAAAGAACAGTTAAAAAACTAGAGTACTTACAGGAAATTTAACAAAGAAATGTTCAGATAATTCTGCTGGGTTAAATATAAATTGGTGATGACCAATAGGCCATAAATCTCTGGAGTCATCTGTTCCAACAGAAACTACCACCATCTCTACCTGACAGTCTCCAAGTTAATGAGTGACTTATTATTCCTGGGCCTTTAAGTATAGGAGCACTGAGAAGAACAGTCTTTGCGGGGCCTTGACTGCTGTTTTCATATTGAAAGTCATGCTGATGGCGGAGCATGGTGGCTCACACCCGTGATCCTAGCACTCTGGGAGGCCAAGGGTGATGGATTGCTTGATATCACAGGTTCGAGATGAGCGTGAGCAAGAGCGAGAGCCCGCCTCTAAAAAAAATAGCCAGATGTTGTGGCGGGCACTTGTAGTAACCTCCAGCTACTTAGGAGGCTGAGACAAGAGAATGGCTCGAGCCCAGGAGTTTGAGGTTGCTGTGAGCTGTGAAGCCATGGCACTCTACCAAGGTGACAAGTGAGACTCTGTCTCAAAAAAAAGAAAGAAAACAGAAAAAAAGAAAAGTAAAAGAAAAAAGAAAGTCATACCGACACCTTTTTTTAAAATTTTTGCCTTATTTCCAAGCTTTGGCAACTTTTATGATGTGTTATTTCTACAGAACCACAGTCTAAGTGAGTCTAAACCAGGCCAAGGATCAAGACAAATACCCTGACTGGCCAAGAGTTGTCATTCTCTCTGCCTGCTCTATTCACAGTCAGTCATTGCAAGTAACTTCCAACTCAACTACATAGATTTCATCAAATATATTTTTAACTGCCTTAGGTTTTCTGTTCCTATTTGAAAGGTGTAAACAATAGTGCCCAGAAAGGGGGAGGGTGACCCACCTGGGCAGTGCAAAGATGGCATCTGTGGCTGGGGGGGGCAGTTAGAGACCCCTTTTATATGGGGCTTATAGGGGTGGGCAAATTCCAGAGCTTGCCTGGAAAGTTAGGGTCCTTTGGTGAGAACTTCGGGAGTGGGGGGGAAGGAGCTAGTCAGATCCTTTGTGTCTTTATCTGAGGAGGAGAGGAAGAAGAGGAGGAGGAGCAAGGGATTGTGTGTGGCTGTGTTAGGGTCCCCAGCACTATTCAATTTTGCACAAATCCATGGAACTAAGGAAATTTTGGTGATATCCCCATTAAGATCCCTGAAAAATGTCTGAGAGTGCTTTCTTGAATTGTGTTTAAAATGACCTGTACCTCTCACCAACTTTAAATAGTGAGAGAAAGTAGTATTTCAGGCTACCCATAACTGAAGGGCTGCCCTCGTCATTCAAACCACCTGCGCTGTGTTTATTTCTTGCCTTTTCACATTTACATGTTCCCTCCCTCTCTATTTTCCCCACTCTCCAGGTTCAACCTGATAAAGCCTGACTGCTTTTCTAGAGTTTTTATGGTTACCTGTTTATAGCCTCTTACATAATTTTAAATAATATTAAAATGGACAATAAGGAGCATTATTAAATATATAAGTTCAATCTGAAATCGGTCCTCAGCCCCCAAATGAAAGACTAGTGAGATTTCAAAAACAATGAATTGAAAGAATCATTCTGTTGGGTAAATTTGTGCTTAAATTTCTAGTTACTCCTTTTTGATATTTTCCCTAGAAATGGAATTACTGCTTCAAAAGGTATGAATTCTTGAGTTGGACCCAGGATCATGCCACCTCTGTTTCTTACTAGCTTTGTGATCTTGATAACTAAGCTCTTGGTTTCCTCATTTGTAATGTGGGCCTCATAGAGTTGCTGAATAATATATAAAAAGAATTTAGCCCAGGCCTGTAGGTCAATAAATGGTAGCAACCAAGAGCCCCATGCCAAACCCTCCCTTCCTCACCGTGCATTCCAATCAAAGGTCATCTCTTGATACAGCTATGTTTTGCCTATCTCTTTTAGCCCAGATATCCCCTACCAAAGTTCTCTGTCTGCCTCTTTTATAGAATTTTTACAATTTGTAGTTATTTATTATCTTGTCTGTCTTGCTTATAGGTCTGGAAACTCCAGGAAGCAGGAGTAATGAGTACCATATTCACCACTGTGTATCTAGTACCTGGAACATAGTAGATATTTAGCAAGTATTTGATAATAAACAAATCTAAACCCTACATAAAACTACAATTACCCAATGTCTCACAAGAGAGCCTCTCGTAGAAAATGTGGAAAGCTTTTTTGTCCCTTCAGCTTTTGCCACTGTCAAGAAATGGAGAGGACGATTTCTGGATATCCAGATACTGTTAATTTTCTCTGCCATGTGCCAAAGGCATGTTATAAGGACATGTCTAAGCAATGTATGATTGGTGAATATTAAAATGTACAAATTTCCAGTTTGTATTATATACCTAGATATAAGTGAAGCTGGATTTGTATAACTTATGAGTATTCTTAAAGGTAAGAGATTTATAAAGGTGGCCACTGATTAATCATTTGCTGTGCTTTTGATAGATTCGATTCCTAGATACATAGTTATAGGTATCCATCATCCACATTTTTCATCTAGCATTTGGGTATCCTTTTCTGCATTTCATTTCACACAACTCAAGCCTTCAGCAAACTCGCAGAAAATGCATCAGTATAGAAAGTCCATATGTACTCCTCTGGAATGCACAGTCATTCTAATAAATGTCCTGGGGGGTGGTGCTGACAGAGTTTTATTTTGCAAAACACAGACTTAGTCAGGTGATATCTCCAGAATGACTTCATAATGCCACAGATCTGATAACATTTGCCCTCATCATCTATTCTTATTTAATCTTCTGGGAATTCCAGCTCCCTTTGTCGGAAAAAAACTAAATGGACTAAATGTTCTCATCATTTCCATCCTAAGGAGAAATGTTCTTGTTATTTCTACATCCTAATTATTTTAAGTAGCCAAATTCAGAGGCTTAAGATCAAGCTTATGTCCAAAAACAAAGGCAAAGAAAAGAATAGTCTGACGGTAAAGAGGCTTAAATACCCGGCTCTGGGCTCTAGACTGAGGAGAAGCACTGAATTCATGACGGAAAAGTTCACAATGAGCTCTTCCAAGGCAAGTATATCTTGAGAGAGATTCATAGGGATTCAAACAGATACAAACCTGTTTGCAACAACATACCCTTTCATTTTCTAAAGTACTTGTTCTGTTAAGCTACATGAAGAGACTATGGTTTACACTGATGTTTCATTGGTGTTCAACATGTTTTCCCATTTTAAAAATTATAACAGAAAACCAAGGAGAGAAAAAGAACATGCACGGCAACATGAAATCATTTCAGGCAGAACTTCTACCTTATAAATCACTAATAAATTACTACAACACATAAAATGGAAGTACCAAAAAACTTCACAATTTCACATGGGGATTTTAAGACTTAGGGATATGAACTGGTCAAATCTCAAGTGATTCTATTGATAAAATGTAAGAACTATACAAAGTCAATTTTAAAATCCGTAAATTGAAGGAATTAAATTAGATCATGCTAAGTGTCCTGCCAGCTCTAATGTCTAGACATCAGTGTTCCCAAGGAACACCACAACCCTCACAGCAGCCCACCCATCTGAACACAGGAACCCTTAGTGGATACTCCCCTTCTCACCCAACACTGTACTTCAAAACCTCTTGGACTGGAATTGAGAGTACAAAACAGGGATTTTTGTTTTCTCCATGATTTTGCCTTGGTGGGCCCAGTACCTTCCTTCATCCTTAAGTATTGCAATAACATACTGGCTGGGGGATGAGGCAGACTTGAGCTGAAACTGAAGCTTTGCCAGGAAGCAGCTTTTAATCACCTTGATCTAGTCATTTAATCTGAGACTTAGTTTCCACCTCAGGAAAGCAAGTGTTTATCAACATTTCATAAGATTTTGTGAGGGCTAAAGGCGACGACACACAAAAAGTCTTTGGAGTGGCACCTGCCACATGGTGAGTGGCCCTGACTCTCACTGACTTCCTCTTCCTGTTTCCACTTGACATGGATCTGGGTGGGAGGGGCAATTTCCGCTGACGCCGGCTGGGGAGCAGAGATTGAGGCAGCAGAGTGAATCGAGGAGAATGGGATTGGAAACTCAAATTTAAGTTTCAAAAAGAAAATCCTCAGAGCAATGACTATATTTACAAAGCTAAAGTAAGAGCTACCAGGGAAGGCTTTTCTGTTTTTATTTAGCAAAATGGTAACCAAATGCATGTTCACAATTAAAAATTCCCAAATTAAGCTCAATAAATCACAATTTTGCATTATTTTATTTAAAACTATCTTTTTAAAATTAAAGGGAATACACCAAAATACTAATAGTGGATATCTCTTGGTATAAAAAGAGCATGGGTAATATTTATTTGCTCTCTTATATATACTTCATGTATTTTCTAAGTTTTTGTTTTCTAATGTAAAGGTAGTACTTTATAAGGAAATATTTGTCATTGCAAAATATACAATAATTATAGGGAAAAATGTGGATATTTTGTGGATATGTTTTTAGAACTTCTTAGATTCTCCAGGAGCTGTTTATCATTTACTTTTAATAACATAATTATTCAGCCCTCATCTATGTCTGGATATCAAAATTGCTGCCTCAAAGACTGTAAGATTCTAAGATGCATCTTAGTTTACTCTTCAAATTGCACACGAAGTTTATGTGCACAGAAAGATTCAAGTTAGAGGTGAGGAGGGAAAGTAGTCAAAGAAATGAAGATTTTATAAACATAACATAAATAAATACACACATAAACCTGCCTGCACAAATACGTGCACACTGCCCCCATTTCATTTTCTCCTGCTGTTTACGCTGGATAGAGTGTGATTATTGCTAATGACGCCCGGCTCCCAGCTGTGCCCGTTCCCTGGGCTATATATTTATTCGTTGCTTTCCCAGATCTAATTTCTCTTGCCAGTTAAATAGTCTTTCAAATGAGGCCGTTCTGCCGGGCCCGGACCTAGCATATGTTTGGCAAATACCCAGTGACCACAGGATGCTGAGGAGTCAGACAGTTCCAAGACTCGGATGTGGCCTCTGTGCCCCTAGAGGCTGAGGGCATCACCAGAATGGGTAGGAGGCACAGTCAGTGGGAAGTCCACGAGCCCCTTCCACCTGGGCTCAAGCTGTGTCCAGAGCAGTCAGAGACTCTGAGCCAGCTGCCCTGTGGGGCGCACTTATTTCGTTTTAGGGTTAGAGGAGAAAATACAAAGCACGCAGTTCCACCAGGTCCCATGGCACAGAGGCGCAGGGCACCATCCCGACGGCTCTGGCGCCTCCCGACCCTCCACGCTGGTAGGAGGCTTCGGCTGTAAGCGGAACGGGCTTTCCTAGTGACTAAGCAAAACAACTAGCTGAAGACGGTGGGATGCTCCGGAAGGAGAGCAAAGCCTGCGGTCGTGAAGAACAGAAACCAGGCGCTTCTGGATCTGGGGACCGGAGCGGCCCAGCGGCTCGGCTGCTCCTCCGACCCAAGCCCGCTGTTGCTCCACACGTGTCTCTGCATCGTCGGGTTAAAGAGTCAGAGAACTAGCAGGAAACGTCAGATTTACCGGCCTCGGTCGTCCACCGCTTCTGGCAGTGGGGGCAGGAACCTTGAATTACGGACACCTCAAGTTTTCATTCATCAGGGGAGAGGCGATTCCACCCAAGAAACTTGGAAGTGGCTGAGCTGCTGCTCCGGCCCTCGCGCGTCTCTGCCTGGCTGGTCTGGCCGCGTGGAGCTGCCTCATACAGGTAGAGAAAGCCGTGTGTTCTCGACACTGGCCTCATACTGCTCACAAATGCGCAAACTTCTCAAACCGACAATTTACATATTCCTCTGACTGTCCAGTGCTACGGGTGGATGCACAGATGCTCCTGGAGGGCGTACTACATGTGTGAATCCCAGTGACCACAGCGGGCTGTCCTGCACCGAGGGGGCCGCGAAGGGCAGGAGCACCCGCCATGAGTATTGTCTTCTCTCCCTTCTGCCTCATTTAGGCCCAATATGAGGCTCAAAAAAATCTGTATTTTTGGTTTAGCCCCTTTTAGCTAAAACCTCTAACTTCTCTGATTAACTGAGTTGCAGAAGATTATTACTCCTTTGCTCCCAGGCCATTGGTAAGGTGAACTAGTTTTCCTATCTTCATGAGAATTACGAACAGAACATAAAAAATTCCAACAGAGAAAAGGACAGTCCCTACCAATGGTCTCCTTTCCCTCCCTTTGGAAGAAAAGAAAAGAAAATTGGTTGATATTTTTCTTTTTTTTTGTAATTATTTTATTTTTATTAAATCATAACTTTGTACATTGATGCATTTATGGGGTTCAGGGTACTGCTTTGATATACAATTTGGAATGTTTTTTGGGTTTTGTTTTGAAGCAGAGCCTCAAGCTATCCCCCTGGGTAGAATGCCGTGGCTTCACAGCTCACAGCAACCTCCAACTCCTGGGCTCAAGCGAGTCTCTTGCCTCAGCCTCCCAAGTAGCTGGGACCACAGGCGCCTGCCACAACACCCGGCTATTTTTTGGTTGTAGCCGTCATCATTGTTTGGCGGGTCTGGGCTGGATTTGAACCCGCCACCTTAGGTGTATGTGGCTGGCGCCTTAGCCACAATTTGAAATGTTTACATTGAACTAAGTAATACATCCATCACAATTATACTCATTTCTTAATAGTTTTGGAATGTACCATTGCATCATGCACATTCAGTGAGGTCCCCCTAAATACCCTCCCTCCTCCTCTCCCTTCTCTCTTCTCTTCCCTTCTACTTTCTGGACTATAGTTATGTTTTACCATTCATATGAGTGT
>CAUYQV010102143.1:0-24538 GCA_963574575.1 Galagoides demidoff
ACAATGATTAACCGAATGATGTGAAAGTTATGTTAACCAGCTTGATGAAGGTGTTTCAAATTGTATATGAAACAGCACAATGTACCCCATGTTTGCATCAATGTACACAGAAATCAATTAATAAAAAAAAAAAAGGAAAAACCAGAAACTTATAAACTTTGTGAAAATTAAACAGTATACTCTTATTCTATGGATCAAAAAGGAAATCACAAGGGAGATTAGAAAATATGTGGAGGCAAATGAAAATAAAAACCCATATTACCAAAACTTATGGGACACAGTGGAAGGGGAAGAGGAAATTTACAGCTATGAAGGCTTATATTCAAAGAAGAAAGATCTCAAATCAATAATCTAAATTTAAAATGTAAGAATCCAGAAAAAGAACAAACTAAAGCTAGCAGAGTAATAAAATAATAAAAATTCAAAAAAAGACAAGAGGGCAGAAAAATGATTGATAAAAACAATGAATACAAAAGTTGCTTCTTATAGGCTTTAATAAAATTGACAAACCTTTAGATAAATTGGAAAAAAATGAGAGAAAGCTCAAATTTCTGAGACCAGAAATTAATATGGAGACATTACCACAAATCCTGTGGAGAAAAAATAATTATGAAATTACAATGAACAACTATATATCAACAAATTAAATGAAATGGCAAAATTCCTAAAAACACAAAGCCTATCAACACTAAATTGCAAAGAAATGAAAAACTGAATATACCTATGATTAGTAAAAATATTGAATCAGTAGTCAAAAACTCATGAAGGAAAAAAGCTCCGGACCAAATGTCCTTACTATTGAGTTATACTTTCTTAATTTGTTTTGTGTTGCTATAACCAAATACCTGAGACTTGGTAATTTATAAAGGACAAATATTTTATTTCCTCACTGTTCTAGATGCTGAGGAGTCTGAGATCAAAATGGTGGCATCTTGTGCAGGTCTTCTTTCTATATCATCACATGGCAGAAGGTCTTATATGGGTAAGAGGAAAAAATAAGCAATCAACATTGCTTGATACCAAACCAGACAAAGACGCTACAAATAAAAACAACTTCAAACCAATACCCCCAGTGAACACTGATACACAAATCATCAACACACTATTAACAAACCAAATTCAGGAAATATTAAGAGGATTATATACATCATGGCCAAGTGAGATTTATTCCTAGAATGCAAGGATTGTTCAATATACAAAAAATAATATAATAAACCACATTAACAGGATGAAGAATTAAAAATCCACATATTCATCTCAACTGATTAAAAGAAAGTATCTGATGAAATTCAATTTTTTTAATGATTAAAACAGTCAACAACTAGGAATAGAAAAAGAAATTACCTAAAAATAAATAAAACCATTTTTGAAAAACCCACAGTGAACATTACAACAGTGGTGAGGGACTGATTTTTTTCTCTGAGATGAGGAATAAGGCCAGGATGTCTACTCTTGCTACTTATATTCAACATGGTAATTGGAGTCCTAGTCAGAGAAATTAAGCAAGGAAAATAATGAAATCATTGAAATTGGAAAGGAAGAAATAAAATTATCTCTGTACAAAGATGACGGGATTTTATATGTAGGAAAGGCCAAAGATCCCACAAAAGATGTGTTAGAACTAATAAATATAACCAATTAGCAGAATGCAAAATGCAAAATAAAAATAAGTTGCATATCTATACACTAAAAGTGAATGATCCAAAAGGAAATTATAAACACAATTTCATTTACAATAATATCAAAAAGAATAAAATACTTAGGAATTATACCTAACAATGAAGGTAAAATCCTTCTACAATAGTCTCCTTTTATCCACAGGGGATACATCCTATATTCTAAGATCTCAGTGGATGACTGAAACTGCAGATAGTACTGAACTCCAAATATATCATATATACACTCTACGTATGCAGCATATTTTTTTCTATATACATACCTATGATGAAGTTTAATTTATAAATTAGGCACAGTAAAAGGTTAACATTTACAATAAGTAATAATGAAATAGAACAAGTACAATAATGTGCCAACATCATTACTCTTGCACTTTGGGGATGTTATTAAGTAAAATAGAGAATACTTGATCACAAGCACTGCGATATTGTGACAATTGATCTGATAACCAAAACTTCTACTAAATGCATAAGTGCAGGTTGCTTATAGAGCATGAAGGTACTGGACAAAGGGAAATTTCACATAGAAATAGAGGATAGAGCAAGATGTGGAAGATTTCATTATGCTATTCAGAACAACATGCAATTTAAAACTTATGACTTGTTTATTTCTGGAATTTTTAATTTAATATTTTGGACTATGATGACCTTAAATATCTGAAGCCACAAAATGCAAACTTGTGACTAAGGAGAAGAGAACTGTACAATAAAAACTGTAGAAATTAAAGACAAAAATTGAATGACATCCTATGTTCATGGATTGGAAGACTTAATATTGTTGAATGTCAATATTACCCAAAGCAATTTACAGATTCAATTCAATCTCTTGCAAAATATCAATGGTTCTGTGCATGTGGTGGACATAGACAGCAGGTACAGTGCCCAGAGGGGATCCATCTGATTTTTCAGTCCATGCTAGGAATGAGGTGGACATATTCCAGTTCTCCAGGGACCAAATCCTTATAGCAGCTATTATAAATATATTCAAGGTTTCAAGAGAAATGGTCTCAATGAATGAAGAATAAAGAATCAAAGCAAAGAAATGGAAACTATAAAAGAAAATCAGATGAAAGTTATAGATTAGGGCAGTGCCCGTGGCTCAAAGGAGTAAGACACCAGCCGCATATGCCAGAGATGGTGGGTTCAAACCCAGCCCTGGCAAAAAACTGCAAAAAAAAAAATTGGAAAGTTATAGATCAAAGTGTAATAGCTGAAGTAAAATTAACTGTATAACTTAATAGCAGATTGGAGAAAGTAAAAGGAAGAATTGCTTTAATGATAGAGAATTGAAAATATTAAATCTAGAAAACTAGAGTAAAAAGATGTAATCTCAGTAACTATGTAACAGTATCAAAAGTCTAATATGTAATTAAAGTTATAGATGTAAAAGAGAAAGAGAAAATAGCAAAATATATTTGCTTTTAAAATTTCATCTTTCTCTTTGATATACTTCTGTTTTACCAAGAGATACTTACATAAAAATGGATCTGTTTTTATTTATTTGGTATTTGAAATTTATTCTGAAAACGAATAACATTATTTACTATTAGAAAATTATCACCCATTATCTTTTCTTGAACTATTATTACAAATTTTGGAATTCCTATCATTACACGTTAGACTTTCATTTACTAACATTGTTGTCCACAAGTATTTTCATTTATTTATCTCACCGTATTTTAATCTGCATAAACTGCTACATCTATTTTCTAATTTATTATCCCTCTTTAAATTTAACATTTTGTGTAATCTATCTATTGCATCCTTAATTTTAGTAATTCCATTTTTCACTCTTAGATGTTTGATTTGCCACCATTTACATAGTTTTTAAGAAGAATTGTGTACTACTCTCAAAATGGGTTTATTTCTTCCTGTATCTCTTTAATAATTTTAAACATTGACATTCAATAGTCATGTTTGTACTGTTCTATTTATCTCTAGTTATTCATATATTAATTTTCACATTTGTTGACTCATTTCATATGGTAATTAATTTTCATGTGGCGTTTAATTGTTTTTATTATACCTCCTCTTCAGTAATGAATGAGTCCTTTATTGAATCCTCTTAGCTATTGTGGGCTGTGGTTTCTCCTGAAATCAATGTCTATTTACTAATTTTTGTTTACTACTGGTAAACAAAACTGGCAGCCTGGGATTGGGAGTTTTCATTTCTCCAAGGTTACATTTTTTTCCACTATGGCTCTGAGTAATCGGCTTGTCTCCTGATGCTTCCCCGAATCAGTGGTTTTTCTAGTTCAATTTCTATGGACATTGTAGCCAATAGTGACATCCTTTTTTTTTTTTTTTAAAGGGTTTCATTTCAGCTGACCATCTTGTGTGAAGCTAAAACCACATCTCCTGTTGCAACATGAGTAAAAATACTCTAATCTCTCAACTTTACCTCAGTTCCCATACCTCCAAGCTACCATAGTAACAGCTGAAAGTTCTATCATTACATTTCCCCTTCATTTACAGCAACAAGAAAAATCCCCTTTCTCTCTTTCTGGTACATTTGGCTGTATTTTTTTTTATAACATATTTTTCCTGTAGAAGTAGTCTTTGTAAGATGAGTTTTTATAGCAGTACATAGCAGGAGAACCGTGTTAACTGAATTTGGCATATTTAATCTTCTTTACCTACTTAATAATTGGCATAGATATATTGCTATGTCATTGATCTTAATCTAATTGTATCATTTTTACTGGCTTAAGACTAATTATATTTGTATGTCCTAAGTTATCAAACTAAATCCTGATTTTTATTATGATTTTTATTTTTCTAAATCCCTATTTTTAGACATTTTGTGTAGAACTTTTCTCATAAAGAATATTGCTTGCTCGGCGCCTGTGGCTCAATCGGCTAAGGTGCCAGCCATGTACACCTAAGGTGGCGGGTTCAAATCCCCAGCCCGGGCCCGCCAAACAACAATGAAGGCTGCAACCAAAAAATGACCAGGCGTTGTGGCGGGCGCCTGTAGTCCCAGCTGCTTGGGAGGCGGAGGCAGGAGACTCGCTTGAGCCCAGGAGTTGGAGGTTGCTATGAGCTGTGATGCCATGGCACTCTACCCAGGGGGATAGCTTGAGGCTCCATCTCAAAAAAAAAAAAGGAATATTGCATTGCACAGTTAATTTTTTTCATACACACAGTAGATATCTGCAATGTTACAAATAGTTACTACTATTTACTAGTAGTAACAGTAATAATAGTACTAATAGTTACTACTACAAATAGTTTTTAGTATCCTCCTTCTATTCCCCCTCTTTCCTCTAATTTCTACTCTTTTCTCACTCTACCTATTTCTCTGGCTTTTTTGCTTTAGGACTGCTCCACTATTCATTAACATCTGTACTCAAGAATAAATCTAGGAATAAAAAGGGGCCAGCAAAATTTCCCAGTTGACCATTTAAGAATTGCCTGGCTGCATGTTTTCATTGGAGAAAGAATAGATAGCATTAGATTCAGCAATTGTTAAGAGAATAGGCCAACCACAATTACATAAACAAGATTGAAGTTTATTTTCATCTCCTATAAACATCCTAAAATTTGATCCAAAGAGGTTATCATTTCCAGGTCTCATCGCCTTTTATGTTGCTCTAGCGCTGGACATAGACTTTACCTCATGGGCCAGGAAGACAGTATCAGTAATCCTGGGAGTAGGATGAATAAAGGAATGAAGGAAAGTGAATAAAGAGAACATATGCTCTTTCCCTGGAGGAAGATTTCCACAAGTTGTCCCATAACACTTCTGCTGCCTCTACATTACTGGCCACATGGCAATAACTAGACAAAAGGGAGACAAAGAAACATAGTCTTTAACTCAAGAAAGCATGGGGAAAACCCAGAATTCTATTAGAAAAAAAACAATAAACCTTTTTGGTTTCTAAAATATCTAGTGGTACTGTACTCTTCCTTCTCACATAACAAAATAGCCTCCTCCTCAAGTAAGATGTCCCCAATGTTCCATCTTCACACAGCATCTGGTCTAAAAGCTAGGATCTGGGGGTGATGATATCCCCTGCCATTTCCCTCAACAGTATCCCTTTCCAATCTATTCCATAAGTTGAAAGACGGTGTAGACATTATTTGACCTTTATTACACCTGAAATATACAATGGCATAGTCAGAACAGAAAGGTCTGATGCATATGGAAAGAGAAAAGATAAAACATGCAGTCCCTCACCCTTAATTAAATTTCTGTGGGCAGCCATTACAAAGGCTTCTATCACAATCAAGTAATCCTCAGTGATCTGGTTCAGTTGCTTCTGGTTCACTCTCTGAGATAAAATTCCTCATTCATTGGCCTCCATGTTTTTTTGAATCTGTCTCTGACAGATTCTTTGGACGCCATTCTCAGGAAAACTGCAAAATTTGGGGATCCAATGGTATTATTGGATGTTTGAAGACTAACGGATTATTTTACAAATAAAACAGGCTATTCCAGAGCAAAACAATCTCATCAAAAATATGATTTCTTTGCTAACCTCTTTGCTTCAGCTGGTCTTTCTATGTCTGGTCAGTTCTATATCTGAGTAACTCATAGGGTGACCAGATGTCTCGCTTTTTAACAATTTGTCCTGCATCCCACAGTATTTTTAAAAAGTCCCAATTTTTGGAAAGAATGCATGAACGGGTGGGAGAACAGGAAGGGAATAGATGGTTTTTGGCTGCCATGTGGCTATTTTGTCAGAATGTGAATTTTATATTATTTTTGTTAATTTATAATGTGAAACTGTAATAATAACAAATAATTGCTGAGAAGTGATTATCGAGAACTGCTTATCAAAGTTTGCATTGTTGTCAGGCCCTGCCCTGTCCCATCCCCTGCCCTGCCCCCCAGCCATGTTGTCCCACTTTACCAATGTTAAAATCTGGTCACCCTAGTAACTCTTATAGTTTAGGTAATTTTTACCCCAAACTCAAATTGAAATTTGACCCCTGCTGTGAGAGGAGGGGCTTTGTGGGAGGTGTTAGGCCATGGAAGGGGCACTAATGAATGGCTTGGGGCCATCCTCTAATGAATAAGAGAGTTCTCACTCTCTTGGCTCCCTGAACAGATGATTATTTTACAAAGAAAAAGGCACTTCCCTCCTCTCTCTTGGGTCTACTCTGGTTACACAATCTCTGCTCATGGTGGCTCTCCTCTTTCCAGCTCTCTGAAACCCTCACCAGAAGCAAAAACTGGTGTCAGGCTTCGTCTGCAGAATCATTAGCCAAACAAAACTATTTTCTTAATAAATCATTGAGGCTTAGGTATTCCTTTATAGCAACACAAACAGAGTAAGACAGTAATCAAATCCAAACATTTTATTAAATATCATGTATTATTAGCCTGGAAACTCTGGCCTTCTACTTAAGGACCCCTGGGCTCTGTGCATTCCTTGCCCTCTCACTTAAATTGGGAAAATTCTGAAACCATACACTTGGGTAGAAAGGCAAACTCTTTAATTTTTTTGTTTGTTTTGGTATTTTTGCTATTTCCATTTTTTGTCACAGCATTCTTAAAGGAAGTGACTTTTGAAAGCTGCTTTAGTCTGTACCACTTAGTAACTCATTTGCAGCCGTGACTTAGAATTGTTTCAGTTTGGGTGCTATGGTTTGAATGTTTGTCCCCCTCAGTATTCAAACTGGAATTTAATTGCCATTCTCCAAGTATCAAGAGCTGCGTTAAATCTTTGATTAAGTCAGGAGGCTTATGCCCTCCTGGGTGGAGTTAATGCCAGTATAAAAAAGTTCAGCCCCTTTTTGCTTCGTTTTGCTCTTCTGCTTCCCCCAGGTGACAACACAGCAAGAAGGCCCACACCAGATCCTACCTAGCCCTTTGATCTTGAACTTCCCAGACTTCAGAACTTTCAGAAAATCAATTTGTTTTAAATTACCTAGTCTCAGATATTGTGTTATGCAACACAAAATGGACTGAGACATTGGAGTACAAAGTACTCCAGACTTTTTCAACCATATAAGGCCCCAAATTACAGATGTTCCATCAACATAAACACAGGCTTTAGGTAGAAACTTTCTCACAGTTGCATAGCTTCCCCATACTTTGTTGAATTCAGAAAGAAGCCCCCAACCAGAAGATGTATTAAAGTTTTCCTAGTATTTCTCAAATGCTACAATTTCAGTGCATCTGTAGACTGACTTTCAAGACATCAATGGAAACAATTTAAAAATCACCCTAGCATTCCCATCTGCAGTATCTGTGCTCTTGACAAACTACAAATGCCAAATAGTGTAGGTTCTGTTGTGTGCTGCACCCTACTTGGAAGTTAAAGTTTTTTTCTTTAGAATTAAGATTATCTTCAGTGACAAACAAAATCAAAATAAAATGGAATTAACCTGTGCTGTTTTATAAAGAAGGCAGTCTTTGTATTGCTATGGCTCCTCAGGATATCAGGGACAGCTTCTCATCAATGGCACTTCTCTCCATGGCTTCAACCTTTGTTTCTGTATTCTGCTAAAATAAAATATATGTATATATTCCAAAAAGAAGAGGCACAGAGAACATACTTGCAGTCCCTTAAGGCCATATCTCATACATGTCTGCTTATGTACTCTTTTGTCACATGATTACCCAAAGCTACAAAATGTAATCTTTACTGTATGTGGGAGCAATTTTTTTTCAGCTAACAACTAAGTGTTCTATTGTTACAGCAAAAAGAGAGAAATGGATATTAGGATTAGCCATCTTTGCCACATGTTCTAAGATTCTTAAAACTTTAAAGGTGCATGTTTTTAAAATACATTCTATTTTTTTTTTAAACAATTGCTTGATCAAGCTCTTAAACTAAGGGCTAATGATTGTTCTTTGCTCAGGCCATTCCTTCCTACAGCCAATTAGTTAATATTAATTATACCCAACCTTGTGCTCAATTATTTAAAAGAAGAGAGGTAAACACTGACTCAGAACAAATACAATTATGATTTGATTAAGAGAATTATGTAAGTATTAAAGGAAACTTTTTAAAAATGTACTTTAGGATCAGATTACACAGTGCATATTTTGAGTCCGTAGGAGTTTGAAAAAGTATACGATCAGAGAGTTCTAAACTTGACCCTAACTTCACATTGGGAAATTCTAAAGATACCCACTATAAGATGCCTAGAAGCCACATCCTGAGAGCCTGATGTAATTTATCTGGGGTCAAGTATGAATATCATAAAAAACATGACAAACATCAAAAATATCATCACTGATTGTATTGTGATGCCACCATTGAGAACCTCTAACTTTTGTCATTACAGAAGACTTTGCTGAAGAGGTACATCTAAATCCAATATTTAATGGATAGGAAGAGTTTGGGTTGGTGGGTAAATGAAATGAGAGAGTAGACATTAGTCATTTCAGTTCAGTACCAGGCAAGTGTCCATAACTTTAATTCTTTCTTATAAAAAATCGTGCCGACTACCTAGGGATTAAGGAAATCTCTGCATACTCCATCATTAACACTCTGCTTTCATCTTTGATCTCATTTAGATTTCTTGGTTTCCATTCTGATGGTTTATACAGAGTCTTCCTCTCTTTATAGCCTTTTCATGCAGCAGTCATCTGAATATATATTATTATTTCAGTTCTTTCCAAGTTTCTGCCTTATTCTCAGACTGCAATCTTGCACATGCATATATATAGTCAAACCCAGCAAAATACTGCTACTCTCTGTACCAACCAAAGTTCCCATGATAATAAAACTACCACCCACCATTCCATCCCCCACATCTAGGGAAATGGAATGGCATAGACAAAGTTTTAAGAAAATCAAAAATTATATAATACATAAAGTTTAAACTATAGATGATTGCAACTCTTATTCTAGTTCATATAAGTATTTTTAAAAATTTATTTTTTTCTTCTATTTTGTGGTCTTCTTTCTCCCTAGACATTATTTAGCTTTTATCTGTAGTGCCAATCTCCACACTTTCCCAAGTATAAGCTCCAAATTCCAATTATGAATTAGATAGTACAGTGCATATAGAATTCATTAGAAGAATTCACTGTAAATACACCCTCTGGTTTTCTGGTTGGCAATCAGAGTATCCCTTTATTAGATAGTTTCTGATTTAGGCTCAAAATGACCATATGACAACATCTGCTATTTTCTAGAAGTATTTGAAATTTGGTTAAGACTTATTTCAAGTGACTTGTTCTCACAATTACCTTTATTGTAGGTTCAGGTCATTTCATATTTATTCTTTTTCAAATACGCCCCACATTAACTCTGAAATCTCTCCTCCAGAGCTTGGCCAAATAATTATGTTGATTGCATTCCCACTTCTTTATTTCCAAAGTGCACCAGGTAATTGTAGAGGAGCAGCAGAGTCTATGCTAGATTCAGATTCAGTTATTGCTCTAATAAAAAGTTTAACCCTTTGGTATAGGCAGCCTAGCAGCCCTTTCTGTGTAGGTGCCTAAATTTTGTAGCCTAAAGAACATTTCTATCGCTAGGGGCTAAAGTAGTAATCAAAACAGAATTATTGATGAAATTATCTTTTAGAGATTAAGATGCTCAGATTTGCTTCTTTCCTCTTGCTTGTCATCAGGGATACAGTCTCTAAAGCAAATGTTATGAGAACATAGAGTATTTTATAGGACCAAATGGACACACAGAAAATCATATTCCAAACGTAACAACTTCTAAGATCTGCCCGCTATGGTAAATACGACATATAATCTAACTAACAAGCTCTTGTAAGGTAATTACAGTTATAAGTTCTGAGTACCAGGAATTATTAAATAGCAAAACTGTCAACTATTTGAACATTTACATGTATATGTTGTCCCTGAAAGCAGATTCTGTATGCAGCTATGTGTCTACACTGTATACTCTGAGATTTGTATTTTACTGGCAGAATTCATTCAGATGTACAAGTGTCAATAGTCAAACTCATTGAAACAGAGGGTACAAGAGTGGTAGCTTGGGGGTGGGGGAAATGGATTGCTGTCCAATCAGTATAAAGTTTCAATTAGGATAGATCAACAAGTTCTAGAGATCTAACATAGGACAATATCTACTGTAGTTAACACAATATGTGTACTTCAAAATTTATTAAAAGGACCTCTCATATTAAGTCCTATGTTAAGTATTCTTCCCACAACACAAAAAACCCCAAGGGACACAAGGAAACTTGAGGTGGTGGCTCCCATTGTCACCTTGATGGTGGTGGTGGTATCGCAGTGTCTGTAGATGTCCAAACAGAGCGCATCACATACGTGCTGGTATTTGTATTTCAATTATACTTCACTAATGTTATTCTAAAGCATGTAGGAGGCAGAAACTTTGACTTCAGCCCTATGATCATGAGTGACAAATCTAGATACACATTTGTATTTCCTTTTCGGCCCAACCTACCATACAGGAGTTTCAAATTTTAAAAAAGTGTTTGTTTTTATCTAGGCTTAGTATTAAGTTCTGCTACCTTTAACCTGGTTTTTCAAAAAGAGAGGGAAAATGGAATAAAGGAAGAGTTTCATCATATAAGATACTTGAGGATATTAAAATGCCACTTCAATTAAGCAAGATTGGTACGGATGTAGAGAAACACAGAGAAATTAGATAAAAAGAAACAGGCCCAAATACACTATATATGGAATCTAGCATATAAGTGTCAGTGGGAAAAGATGAAGTATTCAATAAGTGTTGTGACAAAGAGCTAGCTAGTGCATGAACCTGGTTCCCCTTGTTATCTATTACATCAAAGTAAATTTTATGTGCATCAAACATTTAAATGTTAAAAAGTAAAATAAAAGTACTAGAGAAAGCAAACACAATAATCTTGAGTGGATAAAGTACCTTCACTGTGAAAGAAAGAAACTGAAGGTACAAAGAAATACATTCTTTGTACAGACATGTCTGTATAGCCAAACATCATAAAGAAAAAAATATCAAAAATCTAGAAAAATTATTTCTAATATTTGTAGATTAAGCACAGAGTGTAAAATCCCATATGTAAAGGGATTTTTGAAATTAACAATAGTTCCATAATTTCACATCCACATCTAGGAATTTATCCTAAATAGGCAAACACTAGTGGGCAAACTAACTTCAATGAAGCATTATTTGTGTTGATAAGAATTTGAAATAAATCTAAATACCAATTAATAAGACACTGCTGACCAGATTCTGGTACAGCCAAACAACCAAGGAAATAAACTACAGGCAAATGACAGATTGTCAAAAGGCAAATTAATTAATTAATTAATTAATAATGTTTACATCTATGTGCTGATAGGAAAAGATACCCAATCTGTTCATTAATGAGGATAAGTTTCAGAAAAATGAGTACAGCAAATATATGTGCAGAGGGAAATGATAATTTTATATCCTTACAGGGGAGTAGATTTTGGGAAAGAATATGAAAGAAACTGGAGATAGAAGGTAGAGTTTTACTGAGCAGTTCAAACCTGGGTCATTTGATTTTATTTAAATTTTTAAAAATTAAAAATTTTAAATACCAAAAAAAAAAACCACAAATAAAAAATTCCAAATACCAGGTAAACATATTGTGCTTTTCTGCTATTACCCAATGCATAATGTCCGGATGCTTGCTTTACTTAGATACTCACCTTTTGCTGACCTTGGCACTGATTGTAAATTGCACCAATGAAGTATGTTTAGGTAGAGACTGATCCCGACCTTTCAAATTTCATGTCTTCATTTATAAGTACAGTCCAGGCAAATTAAACCAATAGCCTCAAATGAAGGTGAACATAGAGTGAGGCACAAAAATTTTGGCTAGAACGAATGCATTCACCCTGAGTGCCTGTACAAGCTACCATTGCCAAGCATGTGATGGCTGCCAAGGCTTTGCCCCCTTAGCCAAACCAATAGCTGTTTTTTAGCACCCTCTTGGCTGACAGTGAAAATCACAAAGTGTTAGATCTGGAAAAGACCTTGAAAATAATTTAGTCCAGCCCTTTCATCTGGTATATTAGGATTCTAAAATCTAGCGATAGGCTGGTCATTCAACTGGGTGAAAATAGGGACAAAATTAATATGTTCCTTAACTCCTAGCTGAACGCTATTGACACCAGGTAGAATGATGTTAGTGATCCAATCATTTTCAAAGATGTCTAAGATTACTCTTTTTCCTCTTCTTTTTTCTTGGTCTTTATTGACATGCCAACTAATTGGTTCTGGTGAAATTTCAATGTTCATATGATGAACCAGAGCAGCTACACAAACCTGTGGCTTCAAGGTGACCTTGGGTGTCCATCCTTTCCATTAAGGATTCTTTTCAGGCATAAAGATTAAGAGATAGGGCTCTAAAATCACAGTGTCTAATTTTGAATCCCAGCTCCATAACTTACTAGTTGCTTAAACTTGGATGTGCTAGGAATGTGTTAGTGTCTTGACATATCAGCTTCTTTGAACATAAAATGGGAAAAATACTATTTTATATGGTGTTTATGACAAGTAAAGTAATACATGGAAAGGTTAGAAAGTGCCTAGCACATGATAAGTACTCAATAAATACTAGCCATTACTGCAACCAGTATTATTGCCAGTACCTGGAATTTGCATCTGTTCCTCTATTATTAGTTTATAATCCAAACTTTCATTTGGATTTTTGAAATAACTTCCCAACTCCCCCCCAACCATAATCTTTCCTCATTCCATCTCATCATTGCCACCATTGCTAACATTACTTCTTATAATATTGTCTGATAATGTTAGTTTCCCTGTGAAACCTTTGAATGGCTCTTTTTCACTTTGCTAAAATCTGAACCGTCTAGTATGGCATACAAGGACATTTGTATTCTGAATTAACCGATCATCATAAAATAATGGTCCCTTCCCATCTCTTGCATGATAAAATTATAATGAAGGAAGAGTGATCACTTGTTGTACTTGTTCTACCTTATTATAGTGGAGCCTTTAAAAAAATGTGATCTTATGGCATTAAGGTGTGGTCCTGTGTAAAAGTTTCAAAGATATTTATATTTTAGGTTCATAAGTTGTAAAAAAGAAAGTATATATTTTTCGTTTAATTTAGTTCAATGTGTTTAGAGATTCAGTAGATCTGTAGATACTCTACTGTATTCTAGTATGATGGCACATTTGTTCAGTTAAATACTGGGACAGAGGAGTACATTGTAGAGTTTGTAACCTTTTGTGACAGTGTAAGCAGCTAACCTTTACATGCTGGTCATTTCTAGCCCAGAACTTCCTCCTCAGTTTCAGATCTCTGTATGAATAACCTATTGGATATTCGCATATGGAGATGTCACAGGTATTTTAAGTGTGACAATGATATATATGTTCTATTTCCTTTGCCCTCTGCCTTGTCCCCCTAGATAAAACCTAGGATGCATTTGATATTTCTCTTTCTCATTCACCACCCCCCAAACCAATCAGTCACACAGATTCCTTCCTGATTGCTTTAAAACTATTTTGTCCTCTCTTTTCCAACAATCATGATTCTCATCACTTCTGGCCTGGATGATTACAATGAGCTCCCCTTAAAACCTGTCTGCCTTTAGACTCATCCCACTTGAGTTCATGCTGTTCACACTTAAAGGAAAAAAATATTGAAAATATAAATTCAATCTCAGGTGTCTTCTGCTACATTTAGTCCTCCCATAAAGCTTCAAGAAAAAAATTCAATTTCTCAGCCTAAAATATAAGATTTCCCATGAATGCTTCCCTATGCACCCCTCTAGACTGAGTCCTACTTCCTCAAGTGTGCTCTATACTTCTTTCATACCCCACTGCTTGTATGTCCCTGAATGCTGTGCTCTCTGGTTTCTGTGCCATGGTACCCTAATCCTCCTTGGACTTCCTGCATGCTTGTTTCCTCTACTATCTCCTTCATTTGCTCAACACCCCCCTGTACATTTAAAAAAGTAGTTCTGATATCCATTCATCATTCTATGGCACACAAACATGTAACAACAATAAAGAACACCACTCAGCAAGACACTGCCACACGTGTCAATGGACACAGCTGGGAGATACTGATATACCAAGGTTATGAAACTTTACTGAGTTGTTTGTATAGTGGTGCCAATCTAAGTGCCCAGTGGCAATGTTATGAACTTAATGGTCAGACCTAGCACAATGACAGCTCTGATGGCCATTCCAGAAAAAGAGTTCCAAAAGTACTTTGAAGGGGGGCTAGGTGCTGGCATTGGTGCACAGCTCCCCAAGGGGAGGACTTCAAAGTTGACTGTAGTGGTAGTCAGCACTGAGGTGTGTAGCACTTTTGAGGGGAAGAGGTCATGAATTAAATTGGCAGACCTACTATTTTGTTAAGGGTTTGCTTGTTCCTTGTTTTTATGTCTACCCTTTCCTACCCATAAAAATATCAAACCTAGAGATTTAAAGATTTTTCCAGTTTCCCTGAATCAAATGTGTCCTGTTTTTATTTACCCAAGAAGCTTAGTAAGATAAGAATGCTTTTATAGCAATTACCTAAGCCTTGCTTTGGCACAGACAGTCATCTGTATAAAGGAGAAGAAATATCTTAAAACCATCATATGTTTTATGTGATATTGGTACTGGCTGAAATGGAATGTTTCTTTTTATGTACATTAGCCCTCTTACACTCAGAAAAATGGATGTGCTATAAACAGTTTTGATGGGCTTTATTCACTTAAAGGGAAAAAATGTAGAATTTTTTTTCGAACAGCAATATAGATATAATGTTCTATAATACAAACCAAAAAGTGGTAAGTCCCCTTTTTGTGAAGAACCCATAGCTCCCAAATAAAAGATACTAAGGGCATGTCTGGGTTAGTCAATCAAAACTTGTTTCTTTTCATCCCACAAATTATCTAGTTAATTCCTTTACTTTGGAAAATGTAATTATCCAAATCATGACTCTCTGTCACTGATTTTTGATGTGGATCATGTCATGGGTCAGTTCTATGACTTAATTATTATTCTCTGTTTTGCCCACTAACAAGTAAGTTCCTTGATAGCAGGAGCATGTTTTTTAATGTTGAATACCTACTCCTTTGTGCAGCTTCATGAATATACAGGCAGTAGGTTCTCATTACATATGTGGTGAATAAATAAATGGCATCTTTGGGGATAAAAGATATTAAAGTTAGGAGAGTAAGAGTAAAGCCATCCTATATTAGATCAGTATTTCTCCTTTACCTGGGTAAACCATCCAGAAAGTCAACTAGGTAGTAGAGTAAACAGAACAGCATAATGCTATTGACACTAATACCCTCATAGGTATCACTTTAGATCATTTATCTTCCTTTTTGGAATGGATAGTGCAGTCCCAGACAGGGTGAGGTTAAATGAAGATAATTGCATTAGGATGTTTTTAAGAGTATTAAGGAGAATTATCTAGAAATATATATTTAACGAATAACCAAGAAGCAAGGAATATTTTATAACAATAGTTCCTGATAAAAAGTATTCACTTTTGATATGTCCTATGGTCTTCAATTGAGCAACTCTTTGCTGAGTAACTATAGTGCATGAAGAAGAGTCCTGGGTGGTACAGGATAGGATAAAAATATTATCCTCCACCTGTCCATTTAAGGGAGCATTTTTTTATTGAGCAATAACAATAATAATAATGTAAAAAAAGTAAGATTCACATTGTCAGATGAGAGTATGTCTATCATAGAATGCTTTGACTCTGAAGTTCAGTAAGAAGTCATCAGTTAACTTCTTATTATTTGTTTTTCCAAAGTCTCAAAAAATAGACAACTAATGTTTATAAATAAAAATAAAAGATAATTTCAAAAAACATATAATGCCAAATCTTATAGACAATAGAAAATGAAGAAATACTTCTTCCCATTTAACAATTTAATTTCTTAAATTATGTAGTCATTGGTTAAACCAACACTTCTTATTATTTATTGAAGATCTAAGAGTATGTTGAAGTGTCAACATACGCAAAGTCAGGTCAGTTTTGTCTGTGCTTCAGTATCTGGTTAATAACAATTTCTTAAGTTATTCCCTAGACACATGTTTGAAATACATTGTTAAAGGGGAAGATATCCATTAAAACCACTCCCCCCAAAACTTACTTTGTTCTTCTTTATCTTTGAATTGCCTTAGTCAACTCTACCCCATGTGTCATCTGATTTGGAAGGGTTCCAAGTATGTTTACCTATTTAAATAATGTCCTGTTTACAGAAGTCAACAATATATAAAGTTCTTTGATGACTTCAAGAAGGACTAACTAGGTCATCTCAATATGACAAAGTTAATTAAAAAAAGAAAAGAAAAACAATTGACATTGTTTATATTCTTTCTATTAATCAAGCTAAGCACAATAAATATTCCTTATTCATTCATTTGACAAACATTTATGACTACCCAATATGAACAAACACTCAGATCTGATGTTTAAATACAAATAATACGTGGTATCTTCTCTTAAGAAGCACATGCTTTATTTAAGGAGAACAGCCATTAACTCAGCAATAGCAGCACTGCCTGAGGTAACAGGCAGGAATTAGGCATGTTTTAAGAGCCTGGTATGCAATCAAAGGGATCAGATTTTACCCTGAAAGGTCCAGGGAATTATTCGAAGGATTTACTGCTGAGAAGTAATGTCATTCCATTTGGCATTGTATTATGGAGAGTTGGCAATCTAGACAGGAACTGGTAGCACCCAGTTTTGTGAGATGCAGAATTGTGCTTACAAAGATCCCCCAAACATAATAACACGTCTAGGTCCCATTTGATGAAGAGAAAAATTTCAACTAAAGCAAAGATTATGCAAAGCGCCAGCAGGTATCATTCTGTCTGTGGAGCAGATCTATGTACAAAAAAAGAAAAAAAATCATTCTTGGCAGTAGGAAAACAAAATCTTAATGGAAAACGGTCTTTGGGCTACATCCCAGGGTGTAATAAGAGGCTGAAGCAAATGGTTCGGAGCTGATTTAGCCTGAAACTGCTGTTAGACCTTAATTCCCAGCAAATGCCCTGTGGTCTCGTTGTTAATCTCAGACACTGAAAAAAAAAATAACTAAAGGTGTATTGGGGTTTTCACGGGTCATTCAAATTTAATTGCTGGTGTGGAATACTTCCAGACACGATTTTCTAGAGCTGTCTTGTAACACAAACACCCGAAGCGGGAGGCTTTATTTTATGTAATATCTCCCTGAGAGATAAATGAGTCTCCTTTTATTAATCATGAAAGCACATGCTTTAAGAAGCACATACTTTATTTAAGGAGAACAGCCACTAACTCAGCAATAGCAGCGCTGCCTGAGGTAACAGGCAGGAATTAGGCATGTTTTAAGAGCCTGGTAAGCAATCAAAGGGATCAGATTTTACGCTGAAAGGTCCAGGGAATTATCCGAAGGATTTACTGCAGAGAAGTAAATATAATATTTGATATTATATATCAAAATGAGGCAAATTGCCTTTAAATAGAAGCTATATGATTATTTTTAAAAATGCTCCCTAATAATTCCATGCACTTATTCAAGCAAGTTGCCCTATTCAACATTTTATGAAAACATTCCCGAACAAACACAGTGGGCAAAAATGGCTGAAAGTGAACTCCAACAAATAGGGAAATATCTGAAAAATGTGTAAACCTTGACTCTTTCATATTCTTTGATTGTTTTATTTGTCTTTATTTCACTGCTTTTCATTTAAAAATAAAGATACTTCAAATTTGTTTAGGAAACCCATGAAAAGTAACAATTAAAAAGAACTGTGGAATTCCAGGAAGTAGCTAACTGGTCAATACAGGAAAAAATAGTTGTCAGGGAGGCTTTCCATGGACAAAGCAACAATCCAGCCAACTTCTTCTCTCTCCACATTTGTTTTATATTTGAACTCATTGTTTATTAACCTCCTTATGAATTTTACTTTGTTCCCTAATTCCTCCTGCTCATGAAAGCAGGCCAGGATTTGGCTCTTTTTCCCAGGGCCCCATCAAAATCCTGGCCAGTACTTCTTCTGGCAGACTTCCAATGAATTCATCCCATAATTACTCAGTTATAGGAGCAGGGGGCTAAAGAACAATTTTTGATGAGTTGCTATCCTTTTCAGAAATCAGCAAACCAGAATTTTTTTGTAGAAAGTGCTACAGAAGTGGCAGGGAAGATACCCCATTACACAAAGCAAAGCATAATTTGTGGAGCAAGTGATGTTTTGTATCATCTGTGGCAATGCAGACATTAGAGTAAAAAGGAGGTAATCATTTTAGATCAATCTCTCCTAAAACATTGGCTCCCACGGCTGATAGCAGGAATTGTGTTGTTTTTTTTTTTTTGCCTGTACTTTAAGAAAAACAGTGTTATTCTGATACAAATGTCTTTGTTGTAATTCAATTTCATAATTGCCAGGTCATGGAAGAAGCCCAAGTGCCCATCGATCCATGAATGGATCAACAAACTGTGGTATATGTACACCATGGAATATTACGCAGCCATTAAGAAGGATGGAGACTTTACGTCCTTCATGTTCACATGGATGGAGCTGGAAAATATTCTTCTTAGCAAAGTATCCCAAGAATGGAAGAAGAAGTATCCAATGTACTCAGCCCTACTATGAAAGTAATTTATAGGTTTCATAGGAAAGCTATAGCCCAATTTTAGCCCAGGAACATGGGGAGAGGGGAGAGGGAGGGGAGGGAAGGGGGAGGGTAGGTGGAGGGAGGGTGATTGGTGGGATCATGCCTATGGTTCATCCTATAAGGGTCCATGTGAATCTCTCTAAATGTAGAATATAAATGTCTTAACACAATAACTAAGAAAAAGACATAAAGGCTATGTTAACCAGTTGGATGAAAGTATTTCAAATTGTATACAGAAACAGTACGCTGTGCCCATGATAGTATTAATGTACACTGCTATGATTTAATTTTTAAAAATTGGGGTACCTGGTTTTGTCATTACAATTATCATAAAAGTTCTACTAACTTGCTGAAGATGTATCTTGATTAAGAAACCCAGTATATCAAAGAAAAGTACGTGTTTTATTACCACTCTAACTAGGATCCTGAAGAGAAAGGGTAAGAACCAGCTCTGAAGACACTGATTTTATATCCTGAGACATTACTGTATTTTTTGATGACTCCCAGGAGTCTTAGGGTTGAGTCTTTGGGGTTTCCTGTGTATAAGATCATATTGTTGACAAAAGAGTTTGACCTCCTCTGCTCCCATTTGGATACCCTTTATTTCCTTCTCTTGCCTGATTGCAGTGACTAGAACTTCCAGCACTGTGTTGACTCATAGTGGCTATAGGGCACAACCCTGTCTGGTTCCAGTTCTAAGTGGAAAAGCTGTCAGTTTTACTCCATTCAGTATAATATTAGCTGTGGGTTTGTCATAGATGGCTTCAATCAGATTAAGAAATGTGGCACCTATGCCTAAATTCTTAAATATTCTAATTAGAAAAAGAATGCTGAATTTTATCGAATGCTTTTTCTGCATCTATTGAAAGGATCATATGGTCTTTGTTTTTGCTTTTGTTGGTATGGGGAATTATATTTACGGACTTTTGTATGTTAAACCAGCTTCAAAAAATGAAATGCCTAGAAATATATATAACAAAAGAGGTGAAGGGCACCTACAAAGAAAATTACAGAACCCTAAGAAAAGAAACAGCAGAAGATATTAACAAATAGAAGAACATACCATGCTTATGGCTGGGAAGAATCAACATTGTGAAAATGTCTATACGACCCAAAGCAATCGACAGATTTAATGCAATCCCCATTAATACACCATCATCATACTTTCAAGATTTGAAAAAAATAATTCTTCATTTTGTATGGAACCAGAAGAAACCCTGTATAGCCAAGGCAATTCTTAACAATAAAAGCAAAGCTGAGCTCTGGTCCCAGCCCTACCACTTGCCAATTGTATAGTGTCATTCTGATAAGTTCCCCAACCTTTCTCAGCTTCTGTTTCTTCATCTATTAAGGGAAGATAACTCTGGCATCTCTCTCACAGGGCTGTAAGGAACAGTCAGTGAGACTGTCCATGGAGCGCTCTCAGCAGAGTGCAGGTAGTCAACAGATGCTGCCTGGTAGTACAATGATATCATTTTATTTTTATCAAGACTCCTCTTGAGTGGTGTCCTTAGATCCAGGCCCATCCACCTGTTACTGAAATCCTCTCAAACATGTTAAGATGTTACGATTCTCAAAATTTGCCTTTAGCTTTTCAGTCTCCCTCTTTACAATCTTGAAGGAGTCAAAGCAATTCACTGACTGGACCATAACTCCTCAGCCTGGCGTGCAAGGTCTTCACTCTTGGCCAGCCCTGCCCTCCCAGGCTGGCGGCTCACACGCTCCACACTGGACACATGGCCCTGCCCGCCCTGCCCTCAGTGTCTGTCTGCTCCATTTTTGCTCATTCTCCTGTCATCCCCACACCCCCTCATCCACCTGTTGGACTGTAGCTCACATTAGTTTTTTGTCACTGCTAAAACTAATAACCCCAAACTGAGTGGTTTAAACAACAGAAGTTTGTGATCTCACAGCTGTGTAGGCTGGGAGTCCGCACAGTCTGGCTGGGGTGCTACACCCCTGTGAGGCTCTCACAGGGTCTCTCCTTTCCTGCCTTTTCTGGTCCAGAGGCCTCCCACACCCCGGCTCGTGTCCAGCTCCTCTCTCTCTAAGCAGCAGCATCTCTCTGACCCGACTGTCATCTGCTGTCACAGCCCTCTGACCACAGCGTCTCCTGAGCTCCAGGCTCCTAACCCTAAACCACAACTTCAAAGACCCTTTTCCCATGTAAGATGGCATATTCACAATTTCTGGTCATTGCAATACAAAAATCTCCGGGAGGGCCCCTACACTGCCAGCCACACCACCCATGCATCTGTAACAATAGCGTTCTAGCAGACGGACAGTGGAACTATAGTTGGCAAGGTGTTCTGGAGGGTAGTTTACAATATACCAAAATTAAACACACACTCTTTTAAAGCCCATGTAGACTTCCGTGAAGTCTATGCCACAGAGACATATATTTGTTCATTCAGCAGAACATCTATTGAAATCATCTTACCTTCCAGGTGTTTTTCTAGTTGCTAGGAACAAAGAGAAAGCCTTTGATCTCAAGGGACTAGTGCAAAACGGGAAGGAATGAACAAACAAATATGGATTATGGTAAAAGGTGACATATGCCTTTTCCTGTTGGGAAGACCAGGATCTTTAGAGTCTCTCTTGATTCCCCTTTATCCTCACACTCCATATCTAACTTGTCAGTAAGTCCTGTTGATTCTTTCTTCTAAATACATGAGAACCCAACTTCTCCATGTGCACCTGAATGTATTTACAACAATGTCTCCAAAGTCAATCGAGACACCATTACTGAAAGGAGAACGAGGGATGGGAAGGAAAAAACACACAAACAAAGATCTCAACTGCACTGTCTCCCAGTCTGATGTGTCTGGAACACGGAGTCTATCTAGGCCATTAGCAGACGTGACAACACAGTGGCATACGTGAACTCTTCACGCCTCACAGGGGTCTGAGAGGTAGTTACTGTGCAAACAGCTGTTCTCTACCTGAAAACACATGTGCTCTGATGCTGTCTGCTGGCGGATCCCTGAGCGGGGTGGGGGTGGGGGTGGAAAGCAGCGTATGGCCGGGCACAAACTACCACACACAGAAGCTGGCCTGAAAATGGAACCTCTGGATGGCTCCAATGGCAGGTCTCCTATTTTCTGGGACATACGTGAAACTTGCTCCTCAGACATGTGGGCACATCCAGCCAGGACCCTACCAGTCTGCTGGCAAATGTTTCCTGTAAACACAGAGACCCTGAAGAGTTTAGAGAACGTTTTGCAGGTTCAGGCCTTGGGGAATCTGTCCCGACTCAGCCCTTGCTGTGACGGCACAAAGGTGGCTGTAGACAATACATAAACAAGTGAGGAAAATATGGCCTTACTGTCTACAAATTCTATCCGTGAAATTGTAGCATGTGATTCTAAAGGATAAAAATTCACTCTTAAAAACATACCCCTGTTTTCTGAAGGTGGGAAGGCGGGGACCAATGCGTGCTCATCCTTCTCATAACCACTTTGTTCAAACAACCTGATACTGAAAGGCATAAAAGTACATCATAGAACAACATGGATTAAATGCGGGTCAATCACATCAAATGTCCCCCACGCTTCCTATATTTAGGAATGTAGTGAGCCGTGAATACAGGTCAGAACCACCCAAGCCCCACGTGGCCTCTGTAATAGGAGCGTCTTCCTGAGTGCCTGCTGCTAGGACTCAGCACAGCCAGGGTCAGGAGCCAGTGTCAGGCTCTATTCCATGGTCCATACGCAAAACAAAAATGCGTTGGCTGTCTTCCAAAATACATCGTATTTGAAGCTCACTGATCAGGGACACGCAGCGACTTTATTTTAGTATAGTGCCTGCCTAATGGAGACTTTGAGTTCCCACTTCAGACGTGTTGCGGGGTCTGTACAATCATCATTCCTGAATGTGCATTCTGGATCTTCCTTTCAGAGTAACAGGACTTTGTACCAGGAGAAGGTGGAAGTTAGGCGGCAGCTGTAGGTCACACAGGAACCTGTAAATACTATTCACGTAGAAGCTGAATTTTTACTTGAGTCAATAGCTCAGACTTATTTACTACGATCTATTGATTTTACTCAAATCCTAAGTTGGCTGCTAAATTTGGATTCAGAAGGTTACCTCCACAGTTTTGCTCCATAAGCCAGTTCAAACACGGATGCACCAAGCTAAATTAAACAATTTAAATCACTAAAGTAATCAGATAGGAATCTAGACTCCTGCAGGAATTCCATATTGATTTTACTTTACTTAAAGCATATTTCCAAGCAAACAGGCACAGAAAGTAAATATCTCTATTGGACGGAAAATGCAGTTTTGTACGGAAGTCATTGCTGGGCCCTCAAAATGAATTGTTTGTCTAGGACTGCATGGGACACAGTGGCGACCAGGGCCCAGGCAGGATCACAGTTGAAAGGTCTATTTCATCGTCCACCTTGAGCATTGTCTACCCTCTTCTCAGAAGCATCATGCCCCTTTCTGGTGCTTCTCTCCCTCCTGGCTTCTTGGGCAGTGATGCCCCCCAGGACCCTTACTTCTTGCTTTACAGAATAAAGCAGCTGATGAACTATTTCCAACAAGATGTTGGTGACTTAACTATGTTATTACAGCTTCATGCTTCTTTTGACAGCCAATTCCAGTTTTAACCAATCCAAGTTCCGTCCCAGATTCCTGTGCACCCTTCTCATGGCGTGACTGTCCCTGAGTTCCTCCTCCCCAGGGTCTCTCATGGCGTGACTGTCCCTGAGTTCCTCCTCCCCAGGGTCTGCCAACATCACCTCCCATGGCGAGGGGTTCCAGCATGTCTACCTCAGGTTGATTTGCTTATTTTCTGCAAAAAGGAAAGGAGGAAAAGAAAAACCAGCAAACCATTTGTGTCGCGGCCCTCTGTGATGGGGACACAAAATTTTAGCATGAATTTATAAAAGATAAAGACTCATTTACAAATAACAACTTTGGTAGCAAAATCACAAGAAATATTAAAAGCTTAGATTCTGTCCTGAGTAAAACCTGAAAAACCAATTCATACCAAGAGTTTAACTGGCAGCCTACTTTATTCAACAAAGGCGCACACACACATACGCACACATACATGTACTTTTAAAACCAGGCAACTCCCAATTCATTCCTCAATTCTCAGCTCAATACCCATCTCTCTAAGGTCCCACTATGGGTTGAATATTTACGTATCCCCTTGCAAAATCCATAGTGAAACCCTGATTGGATGAGGTTTAGATGAGGTCATGAGGGTGGAGCTCTAAGGATGAGATTTGCACCTTTGTAAGAAAATGAGACCAGAGTTCTCTCTCTGCTGAGGACACAGCAAGAACACAGCCATCTGCAAACCAGAAAGCGGCCCTCATCAAGAACCCACTCATGCTAGAACCCTGATGGCAGAC
>CAUYQV010102146.1:0-47461 GCA_963574575.1 Galagoides demidoff
AGAACGTTTTAAAACAATAACTGAGAAAATGACATGAAGGCTGTGTTGATCAGTTTGATGGAAGTATTTTGGATTGCATGTGAAAACCCCACACTGTACCCCAGAAGTGCATTAATGTACATAGTTACCATTCAATAAAAACAAAACAAAACAAAACAAAACAAACAAACAAAAAAAGAAACAGTGTATTAGAAAAACTAAAAGAAGTCCATGCCCTTTTTAAATTACAAGGAAGACAGAAGGTTAGAAAATACTGATCATGTGAAAAAAAAAGAAGAAAAAAGAAGGTAATTAAAAATGAAAACATAAAATAAAGTGGAAGATTAAAATCAAACATATAGTTTATGAGGATAACTATAAATAGGTAAAATTTATTAAATAAAAAGACTCATATTGAATCAAAAACCAAACTCAACTATTTCCTATTTACAAGCAATTTATCTTATATTATAGTTTCACTTAATTTAAAGTCAACTAAAAAGAAAAGCATGACAAAGGACAAATGGTGGAACTTTATAAAAATATATATTGCCTTCTGTATTGAAGATCTAAATGGAATACATTTTTCTAGACTAATTAATATCATGTCAAAATTCAAGAAGCAAACCTCCAGGAAATACAAAAACAAATAAAAAAATGTTTTTTTTAAACACTGAGAGATTTAAACTGGAAAAAATGGTGTTAAAGGATATGAAAAAGACAATTAATAAGGGTAATGTAATAGGCATGTGCTGAATTTAATAACCTGAGAACACTTAAAATATCTTATTTTCAAGCTTTCATTGAGCATATACAGAAATTTATCCTATATTAACGCACAAAGGTGCATCAATAAGTTTTCATAAATGGGATTATGTACTAAATTAATTATAGGAAAAATAGAAATTATACAAATAGAAATTAAAAAAACCTAAGCACCTGTAAATGCTGTCTTAATGATTCTTGTGTAAAGTAGGATATTAAAACTTACAGAACAGAATATTTCAGAAGTGAAAACATAAACACTAGCAACCAAAACTTAATGTGACTTGTCTAAAAGTATACTTGTAGAAAAATTATTAGGCTTAAGTACTTATATTTTGTAAGAAAAATAGAATATTGAATTAAGTATTTAACACAGGTTGATTATAAACTACGAAAAAAAAATCCCAATAAACCAACAGAGAAAATCAATGAAAAAAAATTTTGTTCTTTTGAAGGATCACTGATGCTGATAGTTAGCTGGGCTAACTAAGAAAAAAATAAGAGAGTAAACAAAAATTACTAACATCACAATTGAAAGCCAGGACATTGCTACTGAGCCATAGACATTACAGGGATAATCAAGGAATAGTATGGACAACTCTATGGCCATAAATCTGATAACATAGATGAATTGAATCGCCATAGCTCACACAAGATGAAGTAGATCTGAATATATATTTACATAGGCCCATATACAGTGAAGAAATTCAGTCGTTTAATAATAGCTTTCCAAAGCAGAAAGCAGATCCAGATGGATACACTGGTGAATTTCACTAAACATTTAAGGAAGAAATTATACCAATTCTCTACGATCTCTTTCAGAAGATAGAAGCAGAAGGAACACTTCCTAACTCATTCTGTAAGGCCAGCATGACCCAATATCAAAACAGGTAAAGACATTACGAGACATTATGAAAGGACAGACTAATGCCTTTCAGAAAGACAGTTGTAGTAATCTTGAACAAAATGTTAGCAAATTGAATTCAACAATGTATCGAAACAATAATGCACTATAGCCCTAGATGATTTATCTCAGGTATATGAGGCTAATTCAACACATGAAAATCAAATAATATATGACATCACATCAACAGGATAGAAAATAAAAATTATAAAATCTTATCAATAGAAGACAGAAAGCATTTGACAAAATCCATTCACAGTGGATAAATTAAATACTTTTAAGACACATTATTAAGATGCAGTATTTATAACTCTAAGTTCCCTCACAAAAAATAATTACATAGTCCAGAAGTTGATTGAAGTGCCTGTAAGTATTTGAAATACATTAAACTCATTATAGAACTGAAGAAAAGCAGAGTTATTCAACAAATTGTGAGTGGATAATTGACAAGGAGTTTGGAAGAATAATAAAGGTAAATCTTCATTTCTTAAGTTAAAATTAACTGCATATGGATTAAACATTTAAATACAAAACACAAAAATAGAAGTATTAGGAAAAAATGCTAGAAATTAAAAAAATAATAATTATTGGCCCAGCAAGGTGGCTCACGCCTACAATCCTAGCACTCTGGGAGGCCAAGGTGAGTGGATTGCTTGACGTCAGGAGTTGGCGACCAGCCTGAGTGACACCCCCATCTCTACTAAAAATGGAAAAACTAGCCAGGCATGCTGGGCCATGCCTGTAGTCCCAGCTATTTGGGAAGCTGAGGCAAGAGGATCCCTTGAGCCCAAGTGTTTGAGGTTTATGTGAGCCATGATGCCATGGCATTCTATCCAGGGCACAGAATGAGACTCTGTCTCAAAAAAAACCCTAATAATAATAATAATCTTGAGAGTGTAACCAAAACTTGTGTTAATAGGGAACATCTGATTCATTTTACTATACAAAAATTAAATGTATGGTAGCCATCAAGAAAAGTAATACAAAAATGGGTGAATATCAAAAATTACATCACAGGCAAAGGGGTTCTTTTTCAATATACAAAGGAATTTTAAAAATTATGTTTAAATCCCCCAAATTCCTAGAAGAATTGTCAAGAGCTATTAACAGAAAGTTTACAAAAGGGAAAACACAAGAAGTTGACACACAGAAATAATTGAACAGTTCTGCTTACAAATTGACACACCGAAACACTTACATGTTTAGATGCCATTTTAAGGTATCACATTGGAAAATAATTTAAATAGTTTGGCAAATACGTAGAAAATCTGTTATCAAGGTTAAAATTTAGTTGCAGCATTTTACAGAGTATTATGGGAGCATCTATCAACATTTAAAAAATGTGTCTATATCATGACACAATTCTAATTCTAAGAAGTAGTATTGTTAACATATACACATCAGTGCATTAAATATGTATGTCAAGGGCAGAATTTTCAATTTTAGCAACAAAAACGCAGAAAACAATCTTTAAGACTGTGTGTGTTTGTAAAAGAAAGACATTGAGAGATTTGGAGAGTGCTATTTAATTTTCAGTATTATACTTTTGTTTTTCTTGTTGTTTAAAACAAATTTGTTTTATTGATAAAGAAATAAACCTACCTTAAAAAAAATCTATGGTCATTCCAGGGAGCATTTAGCTGGGCAGCATAAGTAACATTAAAAAGTAAAAAAGCCAGAATCGTGTTCTATGAAGAAATTTCTGTTAATGTATAATTTTGAACTTTAATGAATACAAATACAATTTTAGTTGATTTGCTTTTCTGGCTCATAGGCAAGTAAACTGCTCCATTTTGGCCCAGCTGGATTTCGTATAGGCTCTTCCAAAGAAAAGTTTGCCTGAGTGAATAGTAGTTAAGTCAAGCAGCTGGGGCTGTAGAACTTAGAAAAACCACACAAAAGCTAAGGAAAATGACATTTTCTTCCTTTAATTTATGATCTTGAAACATCGTTTCAGGAGGAAAACTCAATCTCACAAAGCACTGAAATTAAGCAATGAATAGGCACTTAGAATTTCTGCACAGCCGTGGAAGAGAGATACATATTTACATAAATCGCAGGCAGAGCCGGGTGTCCGGAGCAGGTCCCCGTGATGTGAAAGCGTCTGGTACCACGCTGCTTTGCGTCGTCCCCATTCCCTGTAAAAGGCACAGATGCCTGTTGAAATCTGTTGTGAAATTTATTTTATAGATTTTCTTACATCCTATTTCAGAAATACATCACATTCTTGTATTAAAGTTCATGATTTTATTAGCAACATGTCACATACGTAACACGATTTTGAATTTCAGACCTCAGGTCCTCAGTAAGAAGCATCCTGATTAACATGACGTAAGTTGAGGGACAAGATTCTAAGTGACTTAATGTGTAAGTGAAGAGAAATGAAAATTCTGGAAACTACCTTATGATCTGAGCATTTTAGACATGTCCAACATTCCTTTTTGTAGAATTTGTTTCATGGGGATTATCCGTTGGGCATTTCAGAGCTGAAATAAACATCAGGTTCAGGCTACTCTACGTCAAACCTGAACCCTACTAAGGCGTCATTCTGTACCCGGGAAATAGGAACGCACCTTTCTCAGAGATGGTACAACACGTAGGAATCCCTATTTGGTGAACATCCGATTGCAGCAAATGATTGACTTAATAGGCTTCTGAAAAAACATTTCAGTCTCCCGGTTGCCAAAAATTCTTCATAATAACAGGGCAAATAGTTCCAGGTCTCTGTGACCTGAAAAGTCTAATGAAGACAAAGAATTATCAAAGCCTCTTAGAGAAACCCGAGGCCATTCAGCCTAATGATTTAGGATGATGTCTTTGGTTTGGGGTCAAAGAATAATGTGGCTTTTAGCTTAATATTTATGCATCAGTGCCGGCTAACTTTGGTGGTGCTGACAGAGAATTCTTCCATGCTCTAAATACACCAGGGCAAGTGAGAAGAGATATTGAAAAAGACGCTAAATGGGGGTCGGGGGTGGGAGGAAAACCTGGCTTGCTGAACCAGTAGGGCCTTGCTGAACCAGGGTCTGGAGGGCCCATAAGAATTGGGGTATGAAGTAACCCAGGCAACCAATGACCAATAGAAAAGGTCAATACTGCCCGGAGGGCAAAAGGGACAAAGAAAGACTTGTAACCTTTGAAAATATTTATTTTCTTTTACCTTGATGCCTCTGTTGAACTTTCTGGCTCAGCCAAGTAATCTAACCAGGTCAACTGGGTTTGGGGAATTGGGACACCGGATCCCCAACAGCATAAACATACTCCTCTGTAAGTGTCTCTAAAAATGAAATTATTGTGTGATGTCTTTGACTGCTAAGAAATTAAATGATAGAGTCCAGATAATTAAGTAAAGGAGTCATAAAAACTGAAAAGCAGATGTCAATGGAGAATTAGACTGATAGCATATGATATAAAAGACAGTTTTCTTTCCGAGTTCAGATATTAAAAAAAAAAATCTATAAATGGCAAGATATGGTCATTTCGGAGGACAGATACAGGAGAGATTGAAGGAGGGAGGGAAGAAGAGGGAGAAAGGAGAGAGAAAAGTGCGGGGGAGGGAGGAGAGAAAGAGAGCACCCCTGGCGAGTGAGAGCTCTCCCAAACTAAAAAGCAAAGTTTACATTTTATATGCACTGTCACAGACCATCATAATTAACCCTATACTTCCCCCTGGTGGTCAAATTTGAAAATGTTTTTATGGATGATTGGAATGAATGCTTATTTCATATACATTAATAACCAAAGGTAAGGCCTAACTACATCATCCCCCCTAGTTGTTAAAGTTGGATGACTCCTCCTTCGAGCGGTCCCAAATCTTACAAACTTTCCGACCTACGTGAGGGGCTATGCACAGAAGTTGGATTAGATAATACTATTTACACACTTAGAATTTGGGTATACATGTATGTTATAATTTATGCAAAAATAATATTTTCTTGGATTTCTCAAATTACTTGAATTTAAGAAAGCAGACTCTGAACCATGTAACTGCATTTATACATGTGAAAACTTAACTTGGCCACTTTTATAAGACTGGGGAGATGTGTTGAACTAGGTAAGTGGTACTAACGCAGCAACTAGGGGGAGAGTGAATGCACTGGGCCTGGGAGGCCACGTGGAGCAGAGTTACAAACAGCGAAGTGTGGACTTATTTTGAGAGAATCATGTTAAAACAAGACTTTTGCAATTTTATCAGTCCTAGACCTCCCTCAAAGGGTTGTAAGTGCCCACCCTTATACTTTCAAAAAAGAGCTGTGTCAGACCACTTAATTCAGAGCTATCAAAGGAGTGACTCCTGACACCCCCTGTTGAGTCCCAGCTCCTCCTCCCCTTCAGGAGCAGGACATGAGCACACAAAGACAACACCTTCGCCAGACACCACCAGAATGCAGCCAGACCACAGAGTGTTATATTTATATCAGTTGCAAACAAGCATTTTACAAATGAGGACAGTGAAGTATAAGGAAGTCGAAATGCTTCAAAAAGTGATAGTACCTACAGGAAGCAAGACCAGGGTGAGCCTCTCATGTTTTTGGCTCTTGAGTCGGGAATCTTACTACTACTGTCAATGAATCCCTGTTTAAAACCTTCTTTTGATTCCAGCAGTGAGCATCATAAAACAATTTGACAAAACACCAAGTTTGTTTCTTTCTATAAATCTGGAACAAAGGCTGTTCTAATGTGCCCCAAAGAAAAGGAAAAACAGGTGTAGCAAAGAGATGAAGAAATGATAAGTAGAGTTCCAAACTTCCTGAGGTCCTGTAAGAATTCAGCATTTTAAATTTACATTTCAAATGGTTATTAAAAAGTGTCACGTAACACAATATTTCTATTGGTAATGTACCAAATTACCACCTATTTAGTAGCTTGCAACAACACAGATGTATTATCACACAGTTCTGTAGGTCAGAAGTCCGACATGGGCTAACACCACGGTGTGCCTCTCTGGAGGCCCTGGAGTAGAATCTCTTTTCTTACCTTTCTCTGCTCTGAGAGTCTGCCTGTAGCCCTCCACTTATGATCGCCTTCTCCCATCTTCAAAGTCAACAATGTGTGGGTTCAGACCCTCTCATGGCGCAGCACACTGACCTCTCTTCTACCATTGTGTCTCCTCTGACTCTCCAACACCTTTGAGGTTACACTACGATGAGCTAAAAAATCCAGGGTGCCCTTCTCATTGCAAGCTTCTCATTCACATGTGCAAGTCCCTTTTGCTGTGTAAGGTAGACCCTCTCTGTATGTATATTCCTATGCACATGTATTGGTGTAAATATATGCACCTAAACACCATCTATCAACATAGGCACAGACACATAAGCATGCACATATATACAGTTTACCCTTGACCACCACGGGTTTGAACTGAGAGGGTCTATTTATACATGAACTTTTTTACATTGATTGCTTTTTTCAGATCAAGACATTCCCTTAATAGTGTTCCATCACCCAATGGTGTACCATCCCCTGTGACCCCCATGAATTTTTTTAAAAAATAAATACACTGGAAAATTCTTTGGAGGTTTGTGACAATTTGGAAAAACTTGCAGACACAACATAGCCTTATTTAAAAAAAACTTTTTAAAAAGGCAAGCATGTTATAAATACATAAAATACATGCAGATACTAGTCTATTTTATCATTAACATAAAACATACACAAATCTATTCCAAAAAGTTAAATTTTGTCAAAACTTATACACACACTTATAAATTGTATCTGGGGCCATTTACAGTTAAGAGATACAAATGTAAATATGCAGCATTAAATCATAACTGCACAAAATTAACTGTAGTAAATATTGTAGTTATAATTTTGTAGCCACCTCCTATTGCTATTGAGGTGAGATCAAGTGTTTGTGTTACACTAAACATCTCCACTCAAGCACTCGTTGAAAGACAGGCACTTCGACCGGCAGAGATCTCACAGACCACCAAGGCTTGTACGAAAGGTCTTTATTGGTGGGGGAGGGCGGCTGCAGAGCAGCACCAAGGAGGAGAGAAAAAGAGAAGAGAAGAGAGGAGAGAGAGGAGGAGAGAGTGAAGAGTGAGAGGGAGAGTAGAGAAGAACGAGGGGGAAGAGGAGGATAAGAGAGAGAGGGGAGCAGACACGTACTCTTATGTATGGAAGTCTCAGAATGGTGACGGGCTGGTGGGATAACCTATAAGGAGTTACTGCTCCCGTGGAAAGAGCCGTAGGGGTGGGCAGTAGGAAAATTGGAACAGGGTGGTGAGGTAAGCGGGCCACTCCCTGTGCTAGGGGAAGAGTTGTAACTTTTTTTTTTTTATTGAATGGTAACTATGTACATTAATGCACTTCTGGGGGAGGAGTTGTAACTTTAAGGGTAGGAAGGGGCTTTTTGGGGGGAGGGGCTTTCTGAGGCAATTATCTAACACTTGTTCTCTCCTATAAATTGCATATAACAGTAAAAAATGATCCTCAGAGCTTCTTGAGTATTTTTCATAATTTTTAGTGCAATGCTGTAAACCTTGAATAACCACCATGGGACCCATATGAAGTGCCACCAGTGACATCAGAAGTGCTCCCAAGAAGCAGAGAAAAGTCACGATACCACAAGAACAAGTGGAATTGCTTGATGTGTGCCATAGCTTGAGGTCTGCAGCTGTGATTGCCACCATTTCAGCCACGTGAATTGTCTCCTAAACAGAGGATATAAACTCATAGCATTGACAAATAGAGTACGGTACTGTAAATTTATTTTCCTTATCATTTCCTTACAACATGTTCTTTTCTCTAGCTTACTTTATTATAAGTGTAGGAAGAATGGAGACCGAAGACCCCATTCTTGGCAGGGGAGGGCACCCTCAGAAAAAGGGAAAATTAAAAAATAAGCTGAAGGAGTCAGAACAAAGAAAAGTCAGTTAGTTTACCTTTAAGCTAGTCATTGCTAAATTTCTTATCTGAACCAGTTTCTGGTTTTTCCTGACATTCTGGCCTATTGGAGATACAGCTTATACCACTACCCTGCTGAATCTGTGAACACTCTGAGGAGCATAATGGTCATGGAAGAGGCTATGACAGTGTCCTAGAAAAGACACATCTTCTAGAGCATTTCCTGCCCATTAAACAAGGCTGATAGCCATTGTGAGATTTGCACTTGGCTGGGACAGAAACCAAGGGAATAACTTGAGCCCTGAGATATGGGCAGTAAAGCTAAACACCCCTTATCACAGAGGAAAATCCTCTGTAGTGATAATAAGAAGAAAAAGCCTCCCTCCCACCAATTCCTCAGAGGAGATTAACGCCAGTGGTGTTTTACTCCACAGAGAACTAGGGAGCTTAACACCTCCCTAAGAATCTGTGTGTGCGACTCTAGACAGGAGGCTTCCCCCACACAAGGCTCAAGTTTCAGATGCTTCCAAACCATTCAAATCTTTCAAGTTAATAATAATAAAAATAAGAGCTGATAGCTCACTCAAAGAAACTACGCGTCTTTGTTCCCTCCCTCAGCTTACCACCTGGGCAGAGAGGTTTCAATAAAAGCTGTGTGGAACAAAGGCTGGAGCTACTCGTTGGAGCCCAGAAACAGGCAGTGGTCCCCTGAGCTCCCACCTTTGAAAATTCTATTCTGTGTCTCATGTCTCTTTCTTTATTGTCATTCCTAACTTTATATTTCTTCAGTAAGTTGCCCCAGTTCCACAGGTCTTAGCAGACCCTGCCCCTGGGACAGGACCCCAACATTTGGTGCCAACACAGGGCTTGAAACTTGGAACCCACCAACAATAAGAATACAATAGGTGATCCATATAACATGCAGAATATGGGTTAATTGACTGCTGGTTGTTGGTAAGGCTCCAGGCCAGCTGCAGACTACTGGTAGCTAAGTAGTTGAGGAGTTAAGAGTTTCAGCCCAATTCATAATTGCCAAGACATGAAAGAAGCCCAAGTGCCCAGCGACCCATGCATAGATTAATAAACTGTGGTATATGTACACCATGGAATACTATGCACCCATAAAAAGATGGATAATTTACTTCTTTTATGTTTACATGGATGGAGCTGGAACATGTTCTTCTTAGTAAAGTATCTCAAGAATGGAAGAAAAAGTATCCAATGTACTCAGTACTATTATGAAACCAATATATAATCACCCACACTTTCACAGGAAAGATAAAACACAACTATAGCCCAGGATAAAGGAGGGAAGAAGAGGGCAAGGGGAGGGGTGGGGGGAGGCTGGGTGGAGGGAGGGTAATCGGTGAGACCTAACCTATGGTGCATGTCAAATATATTAAGAGTATTAATGTCTTAACACAATGATTAAGTAAGTGAGGTAAAGGCTATGTTAACCAGTTTGCTGTAAGCATTCTAAATTGTATATAAAATCAGGACATTGTACCCCATAGATACATTAATGTACACAGTTATGATTTAATAAAAAATTAAGAGAAAAAAAGAAAATTATTAAAGATCATTAATTATTTTTGAAAGAAAAAAAAGAGCTATCCTGTAATTTTCAACTGTGCAGGTTGGTGCCCCAAACCCATGTGGTTTAAAGGTCACCTGTGTGTATGTGTTTATAGATAGTATAAGCTTTGTAAGTTGATACCTGGGGGTCTGTAACAAACCGGTCAACATATGGAGGCAGTCAAGGTAAGGAGCTAAGCCTACCGTACTGATGTGTACATGTGGTGCATGTCTGGTCTGTGAAAATCAGGTCAACTTGACATGGCCAGTGCAGGGAGGTGGTCAACAATGGAGGTTCTACTGTATATATAATTTGCTAAAGGAAGCAGGCCACATTTGTCTGGTAGTTTTCCATACTTTAACATTTTGCTGATATTTTTCTTGTCATGTTCTTTAACACGTTCCTCTTTTCTCTATTTTGTGAATGCTAGTAGCTGAAGGGTGTTAGGAAAGCCCTATTAGAATTGGAGAATTTGGGGGTGGGCTTAAGGAAGCAGGCTTTGCTCTGGATTGATGTTCCAAAGTGGGATGATTGGATGTCTTAATAAATCTTATCTAAGAGGAAGGGACATTAAAGAGAGTCTAAAGCTATGATTGTTAAATTAATGGAATCTGTTTTTAAAAGAATTATTGGTTAATAAATTTTAGACAAACTATAAGAGGATCTTCAGGGTACATGATTTTTTTTTTAAAGGCCTTTCCTATTCCCTCTATACCATGCATTGTAAGTTCTTGAAACATAAAAATGTGTAAAACCATTTCTACTTTTAGTGAATTCACAGTAATTTTAGCTGTTACGTGCATATGAAACCAATATAATTTCAAATATTTGTGGAGAAAAGGAGATAATAAAGACTTCTTTGTTGGAAAAAATTATTTGAGGGGTGTTTCATGTAATCAAGACATTATGATTTATGTCAAAGAAATATTTATAAATTCAATAGTTAAATAAAGAACAAGTGAGTTAGAAACAGTGTTTGTAAGTATCTTGTTGCAAAGAGAAAATGAAAAAGCACATTTGTTGTCTTTGCAAGACCAATTAGCCTCTTTAGAAAGCCACGTGGAATACTCGAGTAAATTGGGCTCTAATTTGCTATCCTCCACTTCCCCACCTAAGAAATATTCTCACCTTCCTTTCTGGTTCATTTTCAGCAATTTACTTCATTAGGCCTTGTTAGAAAATTTTCCATTGGAAAGTTGCGATTTGTGTTTGATTTCATAGATCTTGTTAGCATGCATTGTGTTAGACATTTTATTACTGGAGAAAGAAATACAATCATCCTTCAGTACCTGTGGGAGGTTAGATGTAGGATCCCTGTGGGCACCAAAATTGATTCGCATGCTTGATGTAAAATGCCACAGCACTTGCATATAACCTATGTACATTTTCCCATATACATACTTAAATTGTCTCTAGATTATTTATAATACCTAATATAACATGAGTGATATGTAAATTGTTGTTTTACTGTATTGTTCATAGGATAGTGACAAGAAAAAACTCTACACAGGTTCAGTAGAGATGTAATTATTTTTCTGAATGTTTTTAATTCATGGCCGTTGAATCCACAGATGAGGAATCTACAGATCTGAGAGTTGACTATAGTCTTTAGAACTGAAATGAAAATAGATCTGACCATGGAGGTATAAGAGTTAAATTAAAAAAAAAAAAGGCTTGGCACCTGTGGCTCAAGGAGCTAAGGTACCAGCCGCATACACCTGAGCTGGCAGGTTTGAATCCAGCTTGGGCCTGCAAAACAACAGTGATCGGTGCAAGAAAAAATAGCTGGGTGTTGTGGCAGGCACCTGTAGTTCCAGGTACTTGGGAGGCAAAGGCAGGAGAGTTACTTGAGCCCAGAAGTTGGAGGTGCTGTGAGCTGTGATATGACAGCACTCTACCCAGGGTGACAGCTTGAGACTCTGTCTCAAAAAAAAAAAAAAAAAAAAGGGAGTGAAAGCGAGAGAGAGAGAGAGAGAGAGAGAGAGAGAGAGAGAGAGAGAAAGAGAGAGAGATAATGTGATGTTATGACATCCAGGTGCTAATATTTTTCACCAAAAAAAGAATTCTATTTAAATAGATTAATTATAAAATGTTCATAAAATTCGATAAATACTTAATCTTTTATTTTATTTCTCTTTTTCAAGGAGTGAAAGGTAATACTCTAATTTTAAAATAACTTCAGTTCTCTTAAAAGTCTCTTAAATCTTTGACATATGAGAGTATGTCACAATTACAAAAAGTCTTAGAGGAAAATTATGATTAAAGATCACCAAATACACTTGCAAAAAATGGAAATTCACTTTGCATTTTAATATGTAAATATGTAAATGCATATTTACTTACATCCCAGCTGCAAGGGAGGCTAGGAAAGTGGGTTTGTGGCATCTACCTTTAAGGAGTAGGACTTTTCAGCTGGAAAATTTCCCAACTTTGTCTTGATCTTCACCTCCGTGTGTATGTTTACGTAGGTGTGCATGTTAGGTTTTGAAAATTTAAAAAGAAAAAAGAGGGAAAAAACCTGTTCTCTTTATCCAAATTAATCACTTTAACATTTAAATATATGCTTTGGCGATTTCATTCTGTTGATTATTTAACATATATGGAAGAACACACATATATATTCATGAAAAACTGAATATTCCAGATAATGCTAAAGTTCACAGTGAACCCAATATTGCCATTCTTCTGATCTCATTCACCTTCACAAGAAACAATCATTATTATGAGTTGGATGTATTTTTATAATTTTCTACATAAATATGTATTGATAGAAATGTATATATATATTGTTTTGGTTAGTAAAAATTTACCTAAATGGGATCATGCTATACACGTAGTTCTATAATTTGTTATTCTCATTCCATGTGCTTTTCAGCTCTAAGTATTGATAGGTCGAGGTCAGGTAGTTAGTAAAAGTACAAATAAATCAGTACAACAGGACTACAAGGAGATTTGGTAGCTCGGGGAAAGGCTGTGCTATTACTCCTTCAAGACCTCTTAGGATTTTATGTTCCTGTAACAGAAAATGCCCATAATCTGGATGGCAGCCTTATTGGGCTGTTATGTACACCTAATGTAGTGCTATCTCTGTACACAAGGTGGCAGAATCTCTTTAGTAGAGTCATTTCAGATAAGGTAAGACAGAAAGCCACACCTATACAAAAATTAAATAAACATACGAATTTGGCCATATTAGAGAAGAAAAAAATAAAACCTCAAAACTTCAAGGGAATTAGTTATTTGTTCCTAAGATTAACAAACAAAATGGATATTTGGCAATTGCCCATTTAGACTAACCTCTAAGTAATAATTTGCTTGCTTGCTAACCATTTTGAAATAGATTGCTTTGTCTGGTAGCAGAAACTATGTAGTGGTAATAGATTTTTGTTTGTTTTTCTCCTGTAACTGCTTTACTTCGCCTTTAAAATTTTCATATAAACTGACACTCTCAGCTGAAGACTAATTAAAAGCTCTCCAATATAAAATACATTCAGTCTCAAATACAATTAAAAGGAGACAAATGGCTTTCATATCATGGCAATTTATTCAAAGTTTATCAGCATAACCTAATGACTCATTTTACAATCAAATATTTATTTGTATAGCAATCCAAGAATTACACAGAAACTCCTGTATAATTTAAAATAGCATTCTTACGGAAGAGTACTAAGTAATTGTTTCCATGAGAAGGTGTAGCTCTTCCACAGCCGTCCACAGACACTTTTGTTTTCCTCGAAAACACATAACAATTAACATAATGTTTGCCAAGTACCAGACAGTCAGGAGCATACAGATTTTAATTTCACCCACACGATAACCACAGGAGATTGGTGCTATCATTTACCCCACTTTACAGATGAGGAATCTGATACAAGGGGCTTAGGAACTTGGCCAGAGTCACCTAACTAAGATGAAGCCCAGATGGGATTTAAACCCACAGCAGGCTGGCTTCAGAGTCCATGCAATTAGGGAGAATGGTGTTTGGTTTCTCCTGCACAGGAAGTAATACAGACTACTGTTAGGTGGGAAGAGGGAAATTTACATTTTAAAAGGGATTCTGTTATTTAAAGGGTTTCCAAACCATCCTCATAAACACTATTATACTAGCAGGTCCAGTGAGTTTTCTTAAAGACATATTACCAGCATGTCTTTTGCCTACTTTAAACACCAGGGAAAACAGACAGAAAACAGGAAAAGCTCCTGTCGAAAGCATTTTAGAAAAATATATTTCAGAAAGAAAGGACTTTTGAGAGAGTGTTGGTCACTTTAAGTTCCCAAATTTGGAACGCAACATACATATATTTATATGTGTGTGTGTGTGTATTTGTGTGTGTGCATATTTGTAAATGCATTATATTATGCACATATTGTGTGTGTGTAGAGACAGAGTTTCACTTTATCGACCTCAGTAGAGTGCCATGGCGTCACACAGCTCACAGCAACTTCCAGCTCCTGGGCTTAGGCGATTCTCTTGCCTCAGCCTCCCGAATAGCTGGGACTACAGGTACTCGCCACAACGCCCAGATATTTTTGTTGTTGTTGTTGCAGTTTGGCCAGGGCTGGGTTTGAACCTGCCACCCTCAGTATATGGGGCCAGGGCCCTACTCACTGAGCCACAGGTGCCACCCTATGCACTATTCTTAATGTGCATATTTTTATTCCCTGGGGATAGATTTTATCCAGAGATAATCAAATGCATTTTGAGCTAAAATGGGTATATGATGACACAATATTAATTTGAAGCAGAAATAAGTTTTTGTTAAAAATAATGAAATGGGTTTTTAACTTTTAGTTACCAATTGTGACATTTACTTTATCTAGCAAACGGTCCAGACATCTTTGGAGTTTAATTCCATTATAAAGTAAGTTTTCTTCCCCCTTACAAAGTGTTTCTGCTTCACTTCATTAATGAGGATAATAAATTAGAAATTTGCACCGTAAATTCTTTGTATAAAAACTCCATACTGTTTTTCTAGAATATAAAATGTGAGGCACACATTATGGTAAAAAAGAGCACCCTCAGATGTACTGGTATTATTATTAATACAATGGAGAACTTTTGGTCACTTAGAGAAATCCTACCTTCATGAACATTCAGAATTTTTCATTTTTATCTTGACTGAAACTCAGTTTTTCTTCTCACATTTGTGGGAGAAAAAAATCATTTGCCCATTGCAAGAGTGGTTGAGACCCATTTGCTGTTAGGAAAATGAACTCCGTTCTCAGCTTGCTTTCACGGGTGTCCCATAGAGGTATTCCCTGAATCACTGCTGCCACCTGCTGGTCCAGTGATGGTTAGAGTTTAGAAAAAGCAGTGCACAGTGCTCCAGTCAAGATGATGCAAAATGCAAGCATCATTAATAGGTAGTTTCGTAGACCCTGAATAATACAAAAGAATAATGGCAATGAAGAAAACCCAAATCAAATAAAGCTTACAGACTCTTAAGATTGCTAGGAATCTTACTATATGTTTTTGCCACCTGTATGGTTTTTTGCTATTCCCTCTAAGAAATCATCTAGATTCTTATGAAACCCACAAGAGCCTTGCTAATTTCATCCATTCAGTAATTACGTCTGGCTACCCAATAGGCATCAGCATTGGCCTTTACACTGCTAATCATATGAGAGGTAGCAATTAATCAAATAATCACTAAAAGGAATGTTACAACAGGAGAGTGGCACCAATATGCAGATCACCACGCCTGTATGGGAGTGTGTAACAGGAATGTTAACAACCCTGGCTTGAAAGCCAGGGAGTTGAGCTTCTAACGACAAGGATCAGTGACTTGGCCAGGTGACTGAGGCAGCAAGGAGAGATTCCAGGTAGAAAGAATTTTCTTCCCCTGGTAAGGGAAGACAAGATATTTCTAGGGACAGAAAGAAGGTCTGAGCTATCAGAGCAGTGTGAGTCAAGTGGGGCATGATGAGGGTAAAAGGGGATGGGCCGGGGCAGATGGTGCACTGTTAGGTTCTATTTTTCCCAAGAAATGGGAAGATATGAAAAGAACTGGCTGCTGGATGTGGTGGCAATTTTAGATTTGAAGTTTTTTTTAATTGAGATAGTCTTACTTGGTTGCCCTTAGTAGACTGTCATGATGTCAACCTAGCTCACAGCAACCTCAGACTCCTGGGCTCATGTGATCCTCCTGCCTCAGCCTCCCAAGTGGCTAAGGTACTCACCACAAATCTGGCTAGTTTTTCTATTTTTAGGAGAGACGGGTTCTTGTTCCAGCTCAGGCTGGTCTCAAACTCCTGAGCTCAGTGATTCACATGCCTCAGCCTCCCAGAGTGCTGGGATTATAGGCATGAGCCACTGTGACTGGCTAGATTTGAGTTTTTAAAGCCTATACTTTTTTGGTAGGTAAGATGGAGAACAAATTGGAAGGGCAGATGGACACCAGGAAACTGGTGAGGATGTGCCTGTGGTCCTTGAGGGGGAAGATGAGGACGCACAGATGGAGTGTAGGAGAGGGAGGGGAAGGGTGAGGAAGGAACACAGAGGGGCGTGAAGACATTTGACTTGATCTGCTCTGCACAGGACACTGTCTTAAAGATGAGACATAACCACCTCCCTATGTAGCCCAGCTCTTCTTTGGATTAACAAAGAAATGTCTTTCTCTGTTAAGCAGAACTATTTAATTTCTTTTACGTCCTAGCTCTAGGGGTAATGATAGATTGATTTTAATATCTCTCTTACAAGATAAATCTTCAAACGTTGAAAAACAACTGTCTTATATCCCCTAAGGTTTTCTTTTCAATACTTTAGCTCTTTGGCCATTTTCCATATGGAATGTTTTCAGACTCCCACATGGTCCTGGCCATTCCCCTCTGCATGACTGCCAGTGTGTCCTTATGTGTATCCCTTAAAGATAGACCCCATTATTCTAAGAGAAGGCATCGACATCACCACATAAAGTGGAACTATTACCTCTAATTTTAGATATATGATCTAAGATTGTATTCAGATTTTCCAATAGTCTATTCATATAATTATATTATTAGCTTTTTTTTCAAAAGGAAACATAACAATGATTTATTTATAAGTTATTTAGTAGCCACACACAGGTTCTGGAGGAGACAGGGGGAATGGAGAGGTGGCAGCTCCAGGCAGTGGTAGGCATCCTGCCTGCTTCGGGTCTGCAGTGAACAGAGAGGGCTGATGGCCTCCCTCTCTTGTGAAAATTTTGGCCACTGCAGTGTGCCAGGTTAACAGCTTCACACTGTCTACATTTGAGGCAAAACTTCAGGAAAGGCAGTGGGAATGGAACATTGTCTCTGGGGAGAGAACTGACCGACTCTTTGGGGGGAGTGGGTTCATAAAAGCAGTACCCTGGGCTCTGTCAGGGGCTAATTCCTGGGGCTGGGTTGGATTCATGAGATCTCCCCAGGGTCCAAAGGAATCAGTGAGGAACAGGGACCCAAAGCCGGGCTCCTTCAGCCAGACCACGCAAAGTGGAGGCAAGGAGGCTCACACCACTCTCCTGGCTCCACAGGGGATGGAACTCTCTCTGGCAAGGTGTGGTCTGGTCTCATCCCACCTCCTTCCCTCAAACTTCCTTAGAGCTCTGTGTTTCCAGTTTCTGGTTTTGAGTTTCTGGTCTCAAAGAAAGCAGAGGCCAGAGGTTACAAATCTGGATAGAGCAGACAGAGGTGAAACAAAGTCCAGGATGGAGGGTAATGGGGAAACTGCCAAGGAAACTGCTCTTTCATATTAGTAATTCTTAAGATTAATGTCAATTAATATGTAAACAAAACACCTCTGTATACCTACCATACACACACGCACACAATTTCCTCATCACAATAAGGAACTGGGATAGAGTGGGCTAATCTGACTCTGATGCCAGAGACAGGTCTTTGGTGGGGCCCGTTGACTCGTCTGATCCACTATGATCCTCAGCGCTGACAGAGGCCACTCTCGTCATGAGTGTCAATAGTGAAAGTCAGCACCCTAAGCCTTGCCAAGGGGAGAGCAACTGAATTCAACACCTCTCTCTCTCTCTCTCACACACACCCGGCTTTAGATTCCCCAACATCTTTTTCTTAGTTTTGAAGACTGCAGTGTTAACCTGGGCACCAGCACTGATGCAGAATAGGCACTCCATCCATTTTTGTTCAAAGAATAAAGACACTCAGGTGATTCCCGAACATACTTTATGAATTAGAAAATGACGTAATTATGTAAATTAAAAAGGGGCCTCAATTATAAGCATTCTCCAACCTAATGATGTGAATTGCTAAGTTCTATTTTATTACCTACGTAAACCAAAGGCTAATGTTTTCAGGGAGGTGACTGTTTCCCTTCAAGGTTAAGGATCTGCCCGAACTGCCCAGTTTCTTAGAGAAAAACACTGACTGTCCCTGGGCAACAGCAATAGCTTGCCTTTGTCAGAGGTGAGTGTTAACCCCTGGAAAGAGCATACTAATGTCTTTCCACAGCAAGTTTTTAACTTTGATATCCTGAGTAGCTGCTAAGACAAGAGACCATTTCATTCTTCATTTGGGAGTAGCTATTCACAATAAATTGCTGTGGTTTAATTCCCTGCTTTAGTATCACTGTAGACTTACAGTAAAAACTGGTAAAAATATAATTGTATCTAGCTTAAAAGTGAAATATTCTAAAAAACATTCTCAAAGTGTAACAGATATCAGATATAAAACGGCATCAGAAGCCGAGTGCTGTGGCTCACGCCTATAATTCTAACATTCTGGGAGGCAAAGGTGGGGGTGGGCAGCTGGTGGGATTGCACAGCAGTTCCTGACCAGCCTGTGCAAGAGTGAGATAAGACCCAGTCTCCGAAAACAACTAGCCGGGCACTGTGGCAGGTGCCTGTAGTCCTAGCTATTTGGGAGGCTGAGGCAAGAGGATCACTGAGCCCAGGAGTTAGAGGTTGCTGTGAGCTGTAACACCACAGCACTCTAGCCTAAAAGAAAGAAAGAAAAGAGAAGAAAGGAAAGGAAAGAAAAGAAAAGAAAAGAAAAAAGAGCATCAGAAATACAAAAACATCCAACTGATACACTGAGGGCATTAAAATTAAAGAGAATAATTTAACTCTTTCGCACAAAAGGTGCTTGGAATTCAGATTAGGTCTTTGCAGCTGTACATTGTTGACTTTTAAATACAGTAGAACCACCTCCCTGCACGGATCATCTCCTTAAGTTGACTTAATTTTCAGAGACCTGCCATGCACCATGTGTACGTGACAGCACAGTAGGCCTAGTTCCTTATGTTGGCCACCTCCGTATGTTGACCAGTTTGTCACCGTCCTTTGGGTGGTCGACTTGCAGAGGTTCTACTGTATGCATCTTCAAAGACTACTGAAATGTTATGTAACTGACAGGACCTAAGAGGTTTAACGATAAAGGCTTTGCTTTTGTTTTCTTCTTTAGAGCTTAGAGAGTTTTGTCTTGTTTCTAACAACAATACTCTAAAAATATTCTTAATCAGATTTTGGTTTTGGTATTTGTTTCATGACTCTTTCCTAAACTGGCTGACAAGTAAAGTATTTAAAACAAATCCTTCAGCTGCCAAGAGGTAATTAGGCATCCTACACACAATGGTAAGTACCACTAGACATCCCTTGAATTTTGTTTGTAGACCGATTTATACGTTTTTTTTGTGTGTGTGTTGTTGTTTTTAACTCTAGAAAGGTTAATACTTTTTTCTTTCAACTTGGCCCTCTCTTTCAATACTTGCGAAAGTCATTTTATAAAACAGAAAAGAGCAGACAGTCATTTCTAATGTTTTAAAATCATTACTTTATAGGAAAATTTCCCAGCTAATATTAATTACCTATGCTTCAGAAATATGGGACATGTGCTGTCATGCTTTTTTATCTTATTTATTGCTTTTTTTTTACATAAATAATTGGCCAAACTTTAGAACCTACTCTGACAATTCTAGGAAGAGATCCCTGGATTTTACAGGGATCACAGTGGATGCAACTGGGGAGAACCACACAGTTATAACAATGAGTTAGTTGTTTCATCAGGAATGGGGTGAGCCTCCCCATTTGCTCTGTTATTTTATGTCTCCAGTAAATTTTTACAGTAAAATATAACATTTTATAAGTCTAATACATTATTTGTTAACTTTATTTTTAGATTTGCATAATGTTTACAGTCATTATTAACAGCATTTTCCTATTATTAATTAGTTTAGGGTGGTATATTAGAAAACTATTGATTTTATATTTATCTGATATCCCGAATCTTATTAGATGATCTTATTGGACTTTAAGATTTTCAGCTGATTCTCCTATGTGTAAAAAAATTTCATTTGCAAATGATAATTTTCTCATTTGTTTTCCTATATATATATATATTTGTTCCTTTCATTTCTTCATCTTGTCTTTTTAAACTAGCTAGAACTATAGAAAATGTTGAGTAATAGTGGTAATTAAGAAATCTTTGACTTGCAGAGAACTCTTATTTTCACCTTAGGTATATATTTGCTATTGTGTTTTGATAGACGTCCTGTACCAGCTAAAGGTTCCTTTTATTTCTAGTTTATTAGGAGGTTAATATAGTATATATGATCATATCCTTTTTCTTCTGCTTCTCTAATATGGCAGTAAATAACATAAATTATTTTATGTATTATGTACCATCCTTGCATTCCAGAATTAAACCTTTACTTGGTTCATGTATATTAGTCTTAAAAATTACTTATCTACTTGGTCTGAGGTGTCTTTTAAGAGATGTCTTTAGGGGAAAAAAAAATCTCCTGAATATTCTGTTCTTTAGCATTCTTTTAAAAGACTTTGAAAAGTTAAATCTAGGCCAGCTGGTTAGGGAAAGAGTTCTTTTATGCAGCTAAGAGGATTTTTAATTCACTTGATATTATTGTATTGGTGACCCAAGCAATTTTCATATATTTCCTGCTTTAATATAAATCTGGGGATTATATTATAATATTATGGCTTTTCAAATCAAAACATTTCACTTAGGATGGTTGAAATGATGTTTTAAATCTAAAATTCAATATTAGTTTTAAAGGTCAGCTAGGAATACATTGACTTTATGATTCCCAGAAATTAGCAATGGTGATTTTCTAAGAACCCCAAATTATTTGCTGTTATAGCTGGATATCAACACAGAAATGACAGTGTCTGTGGCTCCTTGACAGAGAGTTATTCTATACTGTGTTCGATAAAAACTCATACAAAATACTAATTACAGATTAGTATTCTTCAACTAGAGATTTTTTCCACAAAAAAAGTAACTGGGAAGAGTTCTAGAGCATGATTTTAAAAAATTGGTGAATAAATTTTTCTTATTCTCTTAGAGGCAATGTCTAGCTATGTTGCCCAGCCTGGACTCAAACTTCCATGCTCAAGTGATCTCCCCATCAGAGCCTCCCTCCAGAGTAGTTGGGAACACAGGCACTCACCACTACCCTGGCTAAAAACAGAGACATTCTCTGATTTGGGCTTTTTATTTTCTATTGGCATTTTGGGCTAGGTCATATGACGCTCACCCTTGAACCCTACTGAGCTTTCCCTGTACTCTTGGCACTGTTCTGAGCACCTCACTGCTCTCGGGGTGTTTATCCCCATGTTCAGATGAAGAACATATGTGGAGAGGTGAAGAGACTTGGTCAGGCTCATGCACTTAGTTTGTGACAGAGCTAGGACTTGAAATTAGGGGGACTCCCGATCCCGTACTTGTTTCTTCCTTTTAGAATCGGGTTCTTGCTATGGTGTCTAGGCTAGTCTCAAACTCCTGGGCCCAAGTGATCCTCCAGTTTCAGCCTCCCACATAGCAGGGCCTACAGGCACCTGCCATTGCACCCAGCAAAGCAATTTTCAGTGAAAATACATGCACGTGCAGTTGACAAGAACTGTGTGATGGATGGAACTGTAAATCCCCATCATCCGTATGTGGAAGGGTCATGGAAATAAGCACCTGTTACCCACACTGTTTTCCTATAAAGTTGCTGGTTTGACCTGGAAGCCTCTGCGAGGCATAGGGACCAATATAAAAGTTCTATTCCCAAGTTCCCTTCACCTCAAGGAATATTTGAACCTTAGGATAAAAAAAAAAAAAAAATGTCCTCTTTGGGTGGCGCCTGTGGCTCAAAGTAGCTGGCCCCATATGCTGGAGGTGGTGGGTTCAAACCCAGCCACAGCCAAAAAAACCGCAAAAAAAAAAAAAAATTCCTCTTGTTTATCTATTATATTTTACTCTAAACAAATTTCCATTCTTCACATTTTTTTGTTTTTTTTTGGCTGGGGCTGGGTTTGAACCTGCCACCTCCGGTATATGGGGCCAGCACCCTACTCCTTGAGCCACAGGTGCCACCCCCTTCTTTACATTTTATAAGGTAATTTATCTAAAATCACTTCAGGGAGATTAATCATCTAAAGCATTCTTTCCACTGGAGATGAGGGTAAAGAGAGTCATAATGTTTCATAATAATTACCACAGCTCCAGTATTTGTTTTGCCTAATTACATAGATATTATAACACTTTGAACATTTCATGTGTCCAAACCATTCATGTGTTGTCTGCTCTTGGCTTAGGCCTCACATGTGGTTTTTAGAAAATAATGCAAACATCAAACACTTTTTTAACTTGGATCTATTTCTATTTTCTAAATCTTCCTTTTATTGTACATACCTGTATTTCCTTAAACATGAAGACACCCCACAATGCAGCTATTAATCCTGGACCCTTAAATAAAAATGAGAACTTTAGTTAATTACATTGGATATTTACCTACGATGGTACTCTATGGAAATCTAGTAAATTGGAGACAATATAAAAATATTTTCAGGGAAAACTAGCCATGATCTCAATTCTAAATTCCATGTTAAGCTAAACATTAAGTAACAAGAAATAAAAAATACTTTTATTGGTTTTTTTGTCATTGTCTTCATTTTTATTATTTTGATGATGCTATATTTTGTGCCACAGAATACTTTAATGTGATATATTTATATTAAGTCATTTTCATGAGCAAACAGTTTATTTTTTCTATTGACGTGGTTCCTTAGGATAGTAGACATGGGATTAATGAGCAAAAGTGTATGAACATTCTTCAGCATGACAACCGCAGAACTGAAACAATTCTGTCATGTTTGGGGGGGAGCCAGAAAAATAATATGGACACGGAAGCAGCTTGCACTCTTAAGAAAAAATGTAACTGATACTACTATAAAGCAATTAGTATTAAACACTAGTGAAGGCTTAAGGAAGCTTCGTGGGAATAGAAAAAAAGCCAAGTAAGAGAAAGCACAACAGGGGTTACTGGCCAGGAGCCAGAGAGAATGAACTCTGGGGGACAAAAGGAATGGGAAGAAATGGGTGAAGAAAAAGGCTGATTCTGCATCCTGACAACTTAGAGCTATTCAAGTTCGGTGTTAATTTTTTTTTTTAGCTAAGAAGGAAAACAAAATCAGGATTTGGATTAATCATGATGTTTGTGGAAAGGTGCATTGTATCAGCATTTTCACGAGTCCCCTTTCGAGTCCCACAGGTCTCTGCAAGTGTTTTAAATAAAAGATTCCAAAATCTTTCTTCCCCTTTGCAACTACTCCAGCTGTCTAAATGGCGAGGTCAACAAAGTGTGATTCCACTGCGGGCATGGAAGTGAGGCAGTAAAAATACATTTCTCTCTTTTTATCAGCAGCTGGAAAGTCAACATCAAAAGAGCCACAGAAATAGGTCAAAGCAACGGCCTTGTGTCAATGATGTCAGGTCCTAAAGCCTTAAAATCCGAATCAAATGAGAAGCGTATGGGTCTCTAAGGCTTTGACTGTTTTTTTTTTTTAAATGCAGAATGGGAGGAAATAATAGAATAGGGGTTATGATATTGAAGTTAAGGACATTTTTATCCTTTTTAGTCTGAAAATTCATTTTCAGAGAACTTGGTAGAAGACAATACCACACGATATCACTGACCTTTGAAACTTCATCTGGTGACTTTCAAAAATCAGTTTAGGCACAACCTAGACATTACTATGAAGAGTAATGATGTTATAGGACCAGGTGCTTTGCTAAACAAAATGAATACACAGGTCTTAGCTCTTCGATTCAAGCCAAGAAGAGCCAACAGAGGAAGATAGGGGTTGTAACTGTTTTGGCAATTGGGAGTCTGTATTTTTTTTTTTTTTTGTAAACTAATATGAATTATGTGTGAATCAGGCTTTAAAAACAAGGTTAGCTTGATCATATCTTGAGAAGCTGAACCTTCTGGATAAGCTGATTCATTCAACTTTCAGATTATCAGGGAAGACTTGGAAGAGAGGTAATATGTCCTTGATCCTGCTAAGTCCTTCCTCCCTCCCTCCCTCCCTCCGTCCCTCCTCCTTCCTTCCCCCCTCCCTCCCTCCGTCCCTCCTCCTTCCTTCCCCCCTCCCTCCCTCCGTCCCTCCTCCTTCCTTCCCCCCTCCCTCCCTCCGTCCCTCCTCCTTCCTTCCTTCCCTCCCTCTCTTCTCCCATCTTTTATGTGTTTTCTTTTTGTTCTTTAATTAAATGTTATTTGTCAATAAACAAAACTGATGCTGCTCTCAAGGAACTTCTAGTCCATTGGATACATAGCTATGCAAATATTTGTATCTGAGAAGAATAGCGCTTCTGGGATTTAAAAACAGTACCCTTTTGATAGACTAGTAATAAAATTGAGCATGTTCATAAGTGTTGAATATAGGTGATAGCTACGTTTGAAATTTTACATTAAGAAAGTTAAAATCTATCAAAAAATAATAAAATAAAATAAAAATGTAAGATCCCTGAGGACAAGGACTGACTCTTTTCTGCATGTGGAAAGGATTGACCATGGAAAAGTGACACAAACGAAATCAATCAAGAGCCTAGCAGCAAAAGAGACCTATTCCTTTACCTCAAGTTAAATCGATCAAGAACTCTAGTAGCAATAGAGACCTACTCCTTTACCTCATCAAATACCTGTCCTTTCCAGATAACAACCCATGAGAAACTGGTGAGAAAGGTACACTTGTTGAGTGATGAGGTTCTGCTTACATTACAGTTTTTCAAGAATAATCTTTGATGAGTAGCTTTGATGAGTAGGCCTCTAAGAGCCACTGTGACCACTTTCCCTTACCCCCTGCTCACACCACCTGTGTCAGTGATTTCTCTTTTCTAAATTGGGTTCTAATGTTTTGTCCTCAGTCTTTACAATAACTCAAAACCAGAAACAATGGTGGGAAAATCATTCCTCTCTCTACCATAAATTTCTTGTGAAGAAGAGCATTATTCATTTGTTGTTCAACATTTCCTTTAAAAGGCCCTACAGGATAAATCCTATTAAGAATTTAGTACAAGAAAAGAACTGGTCTCTTCTGAGGAAATATTATGTTACCAGTTAATAAGTATTACCTACCCCATTGTATGACCCTTTTGGAAGCACAAAGTCAAAATTAATGTTAATCACAGCAACTATTTTCTCTTTATGCTATTTTCTCCCCTTCTCATCTTTGTTGTGGTTTTAATTTTCTATTTGTGTTTGCAGTTGTTTTGTGTAAGTTTATTGTATCTGTGTATTTGACATATAATTGCTTCAAACCCCTTTTGGGTTTTGGAGAATCTGCATTTGTTCAAGAATGTAATTTAGTTAAAAGAAAAACATCACTGTCATAGGATAAAGATAAAAGTTTGTTTTATGTGAATAATGAATGATCTATTTTAGTAAATATTACTCCTTATGAAGTGGAATTTAATACCATCAAATAATGTCTGCGTTAATAGCTAAGGAATGTATTGTGCACCCTTTTCTTCATGAATTTGATTTTAAGTATTTAACAAGTAAGCTTTACGTCCTTTTGCTAATTAGACATATTTTTGTCACTTCCAACATTAAATATCCTTGAGATAAGGGGGAACAAATTCCTTCTTGGAAAGAATTTGGGTTGGATCCTTTGCCATTCCTCTTATTAGAATTTTGGACCTATACAAATTTGTTACAACCTGCTTCATCTTCCCTCAGCAGGGATTAAGAGTATCAAAATGTGAGTTCTTTATACAGAAACTTTTACTATTTGAAGCTCGCATTTGTAAGCTAACATCCTATGAACAGAGAACTGTCAAAAATATGCTGCTGGAAACCTGAAGTTTATATCAAACGTTTATGTATGGTATTTTACATTAGACAAGGTTTTCCAAAAACAATCAGTTTTCTAGATTTGCACAAGTGTGCTGCTAAAATTGTTTTAGGCAAAAAAAAAAAAAAAAAAAAAATTTTAATGGATAAGGCATTGGCCTCCTAATATTTATTTATTTATTTATTTTTATTTTCTCTATACATATACATGTGTTTATTTGGTTTCCACTTTTTGCCTTTGTGAAATTAAAAAGGCTTACAATTTAACAACAATAACAACGTTTAAGATAAGGACTAGAAATAAAAACCTCGTAAAGAACAAATGAAGATAAATACATTCAGAAAAGAAATCAGACGATTGCTACAATGAAATATTGAGCAATAATAATAATAATGCAAAAAAAAGTAACATTCACATTGTCAGGTAAGAGTATGTCTATCATAGAGTGCTTTGACTCTGAGGTTCAGTATGGAGTCATCAGTTAACGTCTTCTTATTTTTTTTCCCAAAGTCTCAAAAAATAGACAACTAATATTCATAAATAAAAATAGGAGATAATTTCAAAAAACAGATCATACCAAATCTTATAGATCATAAAAAAAGAAGAAATACTTCAAAATCATTCTACTTCATCTGGATACACCTGATATTAAAAGTGGAAAACCTATATTATTATACAGGGAAATTACAAACATATTTCACTTATAAATGAGGATGCAATGAACATATTAACAACTTGAATTAAAAATTAATGTTCAAGTAATGTTGTCATGATGATTTGTTTGTCATGAAGATTTATTTGTTGCGATAATTTAGGAAGCAGGACATGCAGGTGAACCACTGGTCAGCAATCTTCAATATCTAGGGTAGACATATGAGCCCAGCGTGGCAGTGTCCCTGTATGTATCTAGTGATCCCAACATCATGACAAACCCGAGTCAGACTCTCCTTTGGAGGCCATGCTGATGGCAGAAGGCAGCATCATGTACTGGAAACTGCATTTAGAAGTCTGCTGATTTTCACTAGCTGTGTGACTTTAGACAATGCTCTTAGCTACTGCCTCAGTTCTGTCATCTTTCAGAGTGGAGATAATCCTATCAGTGCTTATCCTGCCTATGTAAAGAAAAAAATGCTTGTTTTTATGTTACCTAACTATGTTTTACGTAATTGGCACCTAAACAATTAGATGAAGCAAGTTGTACTAAGCATGCCATAATAAATGGCATTATCCAGAGATAATGCCATGCTTTGGTGCTATCTGAAAGTTTTCCTTAAAAACAATGAAGGATCGGTGGGCTCAGTGACTCATGCCTGTAATCCCAGCACTGTAGGAGGCTGAGAAGGGAGAATTACTTGAGCTCAAGACTGTCCTGAGCGAGAGTGAGACCTCGACTCATGAAAAAAATGGAGAAACCCAGCTGGCGCCTGGAGAGCGCCTGTAATCCCAGGGGCTTCTGGACGCTGAGGCAGCAGGATGCCCACAGCCTGAGTCTGAGGTTGCAGTGAGCTCTGCCGCCACTGCACTCTGCTCAGGGGCATAGGGTGGGACTCTGTCTCAACAACAACAACAACAAAAAAAGCAAAGAAATAAAAAATAAGTAATGAAATAAAAAAAAAAGAAGGATCATCTGAAGAAGAGTCTGACTTTTAGTCTCAGATGATTGTCATGAGATTCAAATATGATGATATACATAAAGTCATTTTTATATTTATAAATTATCTAAGTAAAGATTAATATTGCTGTAAATAGCAAATTATAATGTGCCCAAGATTAGGCAAAATGAGAAAATAACAAACTGTAGGGATATTAAAGGTTGAGGATTAACAAACATGCTAAAGTGAAGTTAGCGATGTTGCTTAGCATCAGGGACATGAAGATCAGAGAGTGTCAGTGTATCTACCTGAAGGTATTGATGTACTACTAAGAAATAAAACACTGCAACAGTCACTGAGCGATTCACTGAGAGTGCGTCAGATAAATTAGATTTACATTAGAAATTTGTAACAACAGTTCAGCTACTTACGGCAGTGATTATGGGAAAGCTGACCACGGCGCTTAGAGAGTGATTAGCTATGAACCAACAGCAGGCAGCTATGGCCCAGAGTATCCCGGACAGGAATCCTGAAACACATACACAGCACACATTTGCAAACCGTGTGCCTCTCCCGGCAAATTCCCCCTTAGACAGGACAGGAATATTCAAGTGCACATATAAATATATTCCTATCATGACTGTTGTCTAGTGTGGGTTTTAAGTCATGTTTTACGGTTGTTTGTGAAATCAGATGACTCCCTGTTCTTGACTTCTATGGGTAAATAATCAAGTCTTTCACTTCACTGCTATTAAACGAAGTACCCAAAGGACTAGCAGGGGTGGAGACTGGACAGTGGAAAGGAGCCTAGGAAAGATACAGGGTCTAAACGTTCTCTGCAAAAACCATTTGCTCCAAACCACAGCCATAAGTGAGATGCAGATGCAGAGTGATGCCAGAAATACTTAAGAGAAGCATCTAGTAACTAGCCTACCATTTTCTGTGAGGTGGCACACTTTAGGGTAAATCAGTCAGGCATTCACAGTGAATCTGTGACTTACACTTTATTCTTTAAAACCTTTTACTTGTGGACCTAAATTCCAAATTAAACTGTAGCAATTCCTAGCATGAGAATTTTTTCTTTCAATAACCAATGCCTAATGGATTAACTCCAAAAGCTTGTGCATTTAACGTACATGTTAAAAAAAAAATTCTGTAACAGTCTCTCCTTATTTTGTGGAGAAACTTTCCCCAACTGACTGTAGATTCCTATCTGTTGCTATTCTTTTTTTAAAGAGTCACAAGAGCTTGATTTTAATATAAATCCTTAGATAGTGAAAAGATATAGTAAAGACCGATGATTAATACAGAAGATTTGGGGCAAAGGCAAAGACCTTAGATTGGACCACAGTTTATATCCAGTTTTACGGGTTTTAAATACTTCTTATTTGGTGGTGAGCTGAGGCAAAGTAACCTAGGTAATGAATGAACACACACAGACACACACACACACACAGACTCACACACTCACACATGTAGTCTGGCTTGGTTTCCAATAAAGAATTATTCAAGCTAAATGAGTAGTGGATGATACTGTCACATAATAAGATGATTTTCTGCAGTAATATATCCTTACCTGGTAAGACTGCTTCAGGATATAGTCTAGGACTATTTTTCATGGCTACACAGTAGGCCAGAAAGTAAACTGTACTTGTAAGAAAGATGCCACTGAAGTGTGCAAAAATGTAGTCTAAATCTGAAAATACAGATTACAACACTCTCAGACATCATTTTTAGTAATTCTCGGTATATTTAGATTTCTGAAAATAAAATAAACTCATGAAAAGTAACCTTAAAAGTAAAGAAACCATCAATGGCACTTAATCATCTTAGGTTTCTACATTTTGCTCATATAGAATTTTAATTAATATATTTAAAATCTAGAAATACTAAGTAGTAAATTACTATGACAAATCTAAAAGGCTAGTTTTTATAATCATCTGGGAACACTAAATAAGACATAATAAATTATGTGACTATGATGTTGATACTTCCCTGTTCAGAATAGATATTCAGACTTAATTTTATTAATGACTGTAGAGATTATAGCAGATCTCTGGATTGATGGCAGTGGGGATGTAGGTGAAAAAAGTTGGGGGGAGCTGATTTTATATGGTTTGTTGATCAATCCAGAGACCAGCATCTTGGTTGCAAAATGACAGTCACAAGAAGGACATCTGGGAAGTTACTCCAATGAGGGTTTTATTCAGTTGTTTATTACAAACCTAAGTCCATAAGGGAGTGGACATGATGGTGTCCCAATCCCTGAAAAGCCCTAACTCCACTGACTGTTTAAGCAGATGGTACTCTGGCCACACAGATGGGCGCACAACAGGCTATTGGCTGGGAAACTTACATTGGACATAATGTTTCTGTCACTTGAAATTTTGATAAGAACAAGTGGCCATATTGATGGAGGAACGCTTGAAAGACAAAGAGTTTGTCTATTCTTTTAAATCTTCAATCCTACTTCTGGATCATATCAGAATAGTACTTTGTATAGGGACTACCACAAAAGATAGCAAGACACAGCAATTAAATGCATGCACCACATTAAGTACAAATCCTCATTCCACTACGCTCTAACTTTAGGGCTTGGACAAATCATTTCTCAATTGTGAAACTAAGAAAATAATGGTATCAGTCGCTATGAGGGTTAACTGAGTTAAGTATTTGTAAAGTCCTTACGATACAACACATTCTGCATCTGTGTTTGTTAAATAAATAAAATTGAAAAAATCATTCTAGAGTAAACTGGAACAAAGTGTCCTATCACATTACATTCAGAGTTGTCATAAGCTAGATGTCTGAGAACTCATTGTTCTATTTATTTAAAGAGGTTTTTGAGGACATTGTTTATTATGCCCCAGGACCAAGAACAACTGTACTCCTGAACAATTGCTTGCTTTTATCTTACACTCATTGAATCAGGAGACCCATCTGATTTCCCTTGTGGCTACAAGAAACCTACAAGCCAAATTTATAGCTCGTTTCTAGCAAGTGTACAAGTGTGGTGCCAAGGTTTTAGGTTCATTCCTGGTTCCTTTTATTTTTCCCATTCTTGTTTTTCCTTCTCTTTTAATTGTTGCTAAGTTACTCTGTTTGTATCAGTTTTTTATTCTTTTCATAAAAATATAAAAGAGTGTTTGTATTAATCTTAACAAAAGAAAGAAGTAAAAAAAAAAAGAAAAAGGTTTGAGTACTGTGTGTAAGGGCTAAATGGTAAATGGAAGCAGGACACGAGGGCATCTACGCAGAATCTCTCCACTGTGAAAGCTGAGTTCCTATTTCAAGTTCTTTATCAATCTTTCATGCCTGTGCCCTCCAAACTTCTGCCTTATCTGAACACAGATCACATTAATTTTCTGTGCCACCTGATTCAGAGCTTTATTTCATCAATAATTTCATTCTCTTATCATTTCCTGGGTATAAGCCATGCTGCAACTTAATTATAGGACCCCCAAAGTAAACTCTCCCTCTTCTCCTTCTGAGCATGTACAAGGCGACTGGGCGTAGTGTTGAGTTTACTCCTGAGAGATTAATTCCAGCTGGAAACTGAGTTATTAACAGCAGGAAGGATTGGGTTGGGTCTTCCAATTTGATACTCTGTGCTTGAAAAATAATATCTTCTGACTAAACAGCTACACTTTGACCTTTACTAAGGCTGCACTTTGATCTTTACTTGATTTTAAAGTTCTATGTACTACATTTTAGCCTTTCATAAAAGAGCAAAAGAATACATAATTTCCCAGGCATCATCTAACCAGAAAATAATCTCCAAACATTATTGGAAAGCCAGAAACCATCTGTTAAGATCCAAGTAGCTGAAATGAATCCCGACCAAAATTAATTGCGATTGTATGTCAAAGATCATACAAAAATACTCTAAACTTTATTTCTATTAGTCTTCATTGCCTTTCTTATTCGCCACTTACAATGAAAGAGAGAGCCAGTATACATATTAATATTTACTATTACCACAATTCTCACGGTGATAGTAAATGGTCATAAAAATAAATATTAAGGACCCTTTTATCAAGTAAAATAGCTTTACTCTCACCATATTGGCTTGCCCCAGCGTACACACTGTCATTTCTTTTGCTGTGGTCCTTGATATAAATGATTGGCACAAATGTAGACCCATAGAGAACTCCAGATATCACTGCAAGACTGCAGCCCCTTAAAAAACAAACAAATCACTATTAATCCTGGGTCAAAGCAATATTTCTGACAAACCCACAAATGGAATCATAACTGAAGGATACTTCAAAACGCAAATCACAAGGAATTAAACTGAAAGTATCTTGGGCAGCTTCAGTCCTCCACTGACTAATTTTGGAAGTACATGATTTATAGAAGGTATAAGATTGTCACTGTAAGTCATCATTACAGAGGTGACAACATTTTACAGCCTGCATAAATAAACTTGGCTCTCTCATTAAGCTGTATGGTATTTGTGGACTGACACAGGCACTGGGCACTGGGGCACAGCTTCCCATTGGAGCACCTTGAAGGTGACCATAGTGATATTCAGCAATGGGGTATGTAGCACTTCTTCTAGGATGAGTTCATGAACTTAATTGTTAGACGCCCTTTCCTAGGGAAAGCTTTACATGCTTGAGTCAAAGGTGTCACCATATAAAGTTCAAAAAAGCCATTGATTAGGAAATGTAAGCAATTAACCATTATGTATTCCCTTGGCAGTCCAAAAAACAAAATTCCAAACGCTCCGAAGGCTGGTGTTGAGCCTAACTCTCTGAGTCCGTATGAAGGCAGTGGGGGTATTCACTATATTTGACAATGAATGTTTTAGAATTACAAAATTATCTAAAAGACGGGCAGTGATATTCCCAGTGGAGGGTGCACATCTCGAATGGTGCAGTGTTAGAGAAACTCTGGCTCAATCTGACTGGGACTGCTGAGAGCATGTCAGCTTTCACATTCTCTTTTTTAACTTAAGTGCACAAGTCCTGAAAAATGAGGTTGCTTTTGTCCTTTACTTGTTGGTTAGAAGTACTGCAAAGGCTTGCTAACTGCTTGAAGCAGCTGAGCTCAAGGGCATCCAAGCCTAAAATTCTCAGGGGTCAAAGGAAATTGCCCCATGGAACTAAAAGATAAAGCTTGCATCGTCATTTTCTTTTCTTCTTCTTTTTTTGAGACAGAGTCTCACTAAATAGCCCTCCATAGAGCGATATGCTGTCATAGCTCACAGCAATCTCAAACTTTGGGGCTTAAGCGATTCTCTTGCCTCAGCCTCCCAAGTAGCTGGGACTACAGGCACCTACCACAACGCCCAGCTATTTGGTTGCAGTTTTCATTGTTGTTTAGCAGGCTCCGGCTGGGTTCAAACCCACCTGCCTCAGAGTATGTGTCCAGCGCCGTAACTGATGAGCTATGAGCGCTGAGCCTGCATCACCATTTTCTTCTTTAAATCAGATGAGTATCACGTCACCCTGGCAATCAATCCCTGCTTTAATCAAATATGAAATAACCAACAGAGAAAGAACTGCTACTTACACCAAACGGTAGTGTACTTTCGAAAGTTTATCCACCCAGGAACAGGGATCTTGGGATTCGTTGACTACCTGTTGGAAACATTGGCAAAAAACGAAAATAAAGACAGCATTCAGTTGATAAAACACACTGGCGATGAAGAGACTTCCAGTGTTTCTTTCTCCTCTCTCAAACGTGCTTTGATGTGTGAACACATCACCTATGCATTCTGGGGTCTCCAGACTCAATGGTTTCTGATCCACTGTCCCTCAGAACAGTTTGGGAGTTGGGAAGTGCTTCATTTAAAATTCTCAGAGTTTCATATGTGGCTACTATATATACTTCTCAAAAGTAACAAAAAGTTACTAACTCTTGTGTTTCATTGGCATATTTTAATAGTCTGCATAATCTGTAAAGACATTAAAACCAAGAAAAACTCAGACTGTCCTGCTATGATTGTTTTTACTGAATAAGTCAATAAAACATTTCTAGCTGTGTTTCAAGATTAGGTTGATTTTCTAAATTAGAAAAAATTATAAGTAAGTTCATAATATTTTTACTGTTGAATGTACAGTTATCCCCCCTTATCTGGTTTCACTTTGTGTGATTTCGGTTACCTACTGTCAAGCACAGTCCAACAATATTAAATGAAAAATTCTGGAAACAGAAAGTTGATACATAAATTATAGGTTGTTTTGAGTCCCATGAGTCCCTTGCTGTCCCTCCTGGGACGTGAACCCTCCTTTGTCCACGTGCCCACACTGTATAAGCTACCTGCCCATTAGTCACTCAGTAGCCATCTTCATGATTCGGTCAAAAAGACTATTGATTATATTTATAAGGTGTGGTATTATATGAAGTTTCAGGCATCCACATGGAACATGTCCCCCATCAATAAGGGGGACAACTATAAACTTTTGTGCCTTTTAACTGAAGTATCTTTGCTGTTATAATCCTTTTGTAAGAAATGATTTTCGTCTTGTGCTAAGCCAGATTTTCCTTGGGCAAGAATGCTTTCTCCCACTGTAAGGAGCTCACCACCTATGGTTGTACACCAGCTAATCATGCTGTTTATCTATTTGAGTAAACCTAGTTTGTGTCTATCCTTCCACCTTCCTTAGAAAAATCTAAGGCAGTCAGCCTCCTGTGTTGTATATATTTTATTCTCTTTTGTTCCTTCATTTGAAGGGCGGTGGGTTAAGAGGTATCTGGATCCCTAGAGGCTAGGCGCTCAGAAGCCTTCTCCGGCCTACACCCTGATGAGACATGTCTACAGGTTCATAAACCTCTTCTCTCTTACACTTAAGCAAATTATTATTTAACTTTAGAGTCAATTCACTAAAGTTTCAGTCATCTGAGTTGATAAAACATTTTGATTGGGAAGAAGGGGATGAGAAATGACTCTTGAAGTAAGAAGCAGAGGTAGCACCCCAGTGGGGACAGGGCAGCGGGGTGGTGCTGGTCAGCCGGCGAGAGGGGTTCTGGAGACAGGGGAGGCTTGAGGCTGGGTTCATTCAATGGGGGTTTGCCCTGAATTCACTTCTGCCTATGTAAGTGCTGACACTTTTGCTGTGCCCGGTTCCTATTCAAGGCTGCCCCTGTGAAACCCAGATTTGCTGCTCCAAACTACGATAGATGATTGTTCAAGGCCAAAACAGGGACTCCCTACGTGTGTGCTATCTTCACCTTTGAGAAAGACAGAATAAAGCAGAAAAGAGAAACAGGGTGCAAAGCGACTCCAGTTCCTGACTGTCAGAGGTCTTCCCTCACCCTTTCACTAGCTTCCTCTCATCTGTCCCCCAGGCCTGCTCCAGAACCTGCTCCGTCCTCCTTTCTGCAATTACTCTGACGTTTCACCACAGTATGGAGGATTCCTCTATTGCAGAAATCTTCAAAGCATTCCAAAATATGGCGTCTTATACACACACACACACACATTTTAGGAAAGAAAAAACTGTATTAAATTGTAATACTCAAGTCATGTTTGCTGCAATTACAAGAGGTGCTTACACATCATCTTTTGTTATTGGTATATATTGACTATTACAATTTATAGAGTTTTCTCCTTTCTTAAAATGTGTATACATTTTTTTTTTGGTACCCTGTGTATGTGTCTATTTCCTAATAGGGATCTCCTGTTAACAAAAATAAATGAGACCTCTTTATTTGCTGAGGTCTGTGCTTGCTGGGAAGTTTTACTGTGAAAATACTGATTGATTGCCACATAGACCTTGGCATAATAAATATGCTAAGATAGTTCATGCAGCCACGAAGGACTATGTATATGTTCTTGTCTATGTTTCAAATTTACGCATTTTCCTTTTATTTTAATTTTATGTTTCGAATCAAGTCATTTCTCACACTATACTCACATGCTCTGTCATTAATGGTGTGGTGTCCACGGAACACGTGTTACTTGGTATTTCACTTTTGACGAACAAAAATATGAAAGTACTGTAAAGAAAATAAATTTAGTCATACTTATCATGGGTTATGTCAAGCCACCTGCTTTTTAAGAGAAAAAGAAACTTAAATCATCATTCTAAGGATACAGTGATTCTTCTCAATTGCCTCTTCAGCGATCCTGCCCTTTCTTCAGAACTCCTTTTCTCTTTTAAATCTCTCATTTTCTTTAATTGTAACAGGTTGAAAGGCTAAACTCCTGAGTTCTCCCCCCCAAATTGAATCTTTCTCCTGCTTTTGTTGTTTTAGTCAATGGCCTTGTCTTTCTTTCTATCTCTGTTTAACTTTGGAATTGCATCATAAAAGAAATAAAATAAAAACTGAAATGAAATCATATTTTTCACTTATTACATCAACAAGCCTCAAATGTTTAACAAACTCCTCAGGTGGAAAACTTAGGGGCCTGGAACCCTTAGAGGCTGCTGATGTGTGGGCAGAATCTACAACTCCCTCCACCTAGTGAAGCCACAGGCGTCTCCACCTTGACCTTTCTAATCCTGCTCCCAGCCCACAAACACATGTGCCCTACACTTAGGTGAGGGCCTTACATGATCATTCAATGAAGCACTGTGCAGTTACAGAAAAAAGAAAGATATGGAAAGATCTCCAGGATATATTTTCAGGGATTAAAAAAACACACACCTAAGCTTAAGCCTCATGAAATATTTCCTCTTTTTTTTTTTTTTTTTTGGACACAGAGTCTCTGCTGCCCTTGGTAGAGTGCTGTGGCATCATAGCTCACAGCAACCTCAAACTCTTGGGCCTAAGTGATCTTCTTGCCTCAGTCTCCTGGGTAGCTGGGATGACAGGTGCCTGCCACAACGCCCAGCTAGTTTTCCTCTTTCCTGTTAATCTCTCTCTCATAATGCACAGTTTTATATCCTGTATGTTGGCAACAAATGCTTCACTTAGTGTTGAATTCAGAACCATGCAAATATGTTAAAACATCAAATTAAAAAAAATGAATAACTTTGAATTTTCATAACTCTTTAAAGATGTTTTCTAGTAGATTTGCATGGTTCAACATTTAAAAGAAAATAAGAAGTTTTCAAAGCATATGTGAGGGTGAAATAGGGTAAGTAGAATAGTGTATTCATCTACCTACTAAGTAAAGATACCGTATACTACATGCTATTTGAGGCATAAAATTTCCTAGTTATCTTCCTTAGTTCAGTCTCTTATTTGCTTTAAAAACTTGACTAATCACATACTCCCATATGAAATTTAACTTTCTTTATTTTTTTTGGTTTTTATGGCTTCCTATGTCTACTCCACCCAACCAATCTCAACATAATTCCCTGTGTGAACTTTCATCCCTGACCACTCCCTGTCCCAAGCTCTCTGTGCCCCCACCCCTCCCCAATCGTTCATAACCACTTGCTCTTGCTTGTTTTTCTTCCTTAGCTGGACCTACCTTCTTCTTCCCATCCAAAGTAAAGGGAAATCTGAATGTGGTAAAAACTTCCCACAGGACAGTCCTCCCTGGGTCTTCTTTTTTGAGCTCACACAACACTGAGAATAGTTACCACGTAATCCAGACCATTTCCTGCAATGCCCTGTGATATTTTTCTCTAAAGATTTTATAATAGAAGATAATGTTGGGCCTCAGAAAATGATACTCCTAAGTATGGCATTTGTCATGCTGAGAAACCCAGGTCTTATGTGGTTTCTCCCCTCAGCACCTGGGTCTTTGGGTCTTCATTTCTGAAGGCTCCATGTGATAGAAAATGTTAAGTTTGGCTTTTTTATTGTTAACCTTTTGTTAGAGGAGTGTCAGCCATAACCTTTGTGATGGGTGAGGAAATGTATCATACTTTACTATCTCCACATTATGGAGGTAATCAACACCTTATATTTCCTTCAGGGTCCTTGAAGTACTTAATATTCAGTAAAACTGAATGCATACAAACCAAATTATTTGTATATATCTAAATGAGTTAGATGTATGTATGTGTAAATATATGTCACTTGTAAGGCTAATATTAGATGTTGCAATTGTATTTTCTTCTTAAAATTATACAATAAAAACCCTTTATCTTGTACAGTATGTTTTTCTAATAAGCAATAGGGAATGATACGACAGAAATACATGGAGGCCATAGATAAAGGTCCCCGATTTTTTCTTCAAACAACTATGTGGTCCTTCAACAAATCACTCAACCTCTCTGACCCTTGACATTTTTCATCTGAAAAAAAAGGTATAGACCCTCCTCACAGAGCAGGAGGTACCTGTGGTGAAGCTGTGTAAAGATGGCCTCCTGGTCCATAGTCAGGTACAAGGGCCACAGCCCTGAGAAAAGGTAATGGCTAGAGACAAAAATTTGTTTTTCCCTGTAAGGTAGAATAATAGCTGAAGTGTGGGATAATCATAACTCTCCAGAAGAGGCAAGTGAGGTGAGAAGAAAAAGAAATAAAGAGCAGATTCTAAAGGATAATCTAAAGCACATTATTATTTGTTTTAATTGGAAAGGAAATCTCCCTTTTTATAGAGAGTTCTGGGAGTTCTGACTTCATTGAAACAAACCTTAAAGAATGTGTCTGAGATTGTTTCTTGGTGTCAGATTCATTTCTGTACTCAAGTGCTCTCTCTCTCCTGAACCATGGGGCCTACAAGACTTAAAAATATGTTTCCCCACTTTTAAAGGCAGCTGAGTTCTGCCAATGGGAGGCACTTGCATAAGATGAAAAGATGGGAGAAGCTATTCTGTTCTGTGGTGACTCCCATAGTTTCAGTAGCAGGGACAGGTCAGGGTAGGAGGCAACTGTTCTAGCAGTACCTGCTGCGGTGGGCGTGGGATCCAAGGTTACAGGTGGTGCCATCTTCCTTCTTTTGCTCCACTGGGTCTTGTAAACAATTCCCTGTGTTAAATCCCATGTGTTTAACGTACCTAGAGTGGTTTTGGTTATACGGACTGACTGACACCTCATGTAATGCATAAAGAAAACATAAAGCTAGAAATAGTCTAACCAATCCTTAAAAAACTGGACTATACAGAGGATCAGAGTGATAATTATGAGAAAAAAAGTAGGACTCTAAACCAATACAACCATATTCCAAGTTTCTTTATGTTGATCATAAAGCTCCAAGTTTATTCAATGAATGTCAAACAACCTGATTGAAACAATAAAATGACAGATTCCAGAATTCCTCTCTCAGTGCAGAAATGGAGAAGGGAACCAGGATACATTACAGGAAGAGAATTTCTCTGCCCATAGCTCAAGCTCCCAACCGAGGCTCAATATTCCTCAGATGCAGTGATTAGTTTAACAAAGTTGGGCAACAAGTGCCCAGAGAGGAAATGGTAATTGAACACAGATAGTTATTAAGAATATTATAATTATAGTAAAAACTACCTAATAGAGCTTTAACCACATGCTTCACACTGTAAAAAGCACTAAACATATTTCATTTCATTTAATCCTCAAAATGTCTTATGAGGTTGGAGTTATTACTACCCACTCTTTACAGATGAAGAAACCAAGGCTTGGGGAAATACAATGATTTGCCAAGGTCTTGTAGGTAGCAGTGCTAGAAAATGAATAATTAACTTGTAATTTTAGAGAATGTAATCTTTCTAAATGAAGAAATATGAAGAAAAACAGTGTCTCATGGACTGGGTAACTTAGCCTTAAATTATCATTAAGCCAAAACTAAAGCGTGCTACATTATAATTTTGGGGTGTACACACATCTTTTTTGAGAGAGATATTTGAAGTTAGAATTCCATATGAATTATATAAACTACATAAAATTGTCCCTAACCAAAAAAAAAAAAGTGTCAGGAATTTGTTATTGGAGACTAATTTATATTATTCCTTCTTCAATTGGCCTGGGATTACTCTCTTAGGCAAACATTTCAACGACAGAGAGATTGCTCCCAAATGTGGCTGGGGAAAAGCCATCATTGCTAGATGAAGGCAAACATATTGTTCTTTCCCAGAAGAATAAAAAAGTACTAAAATCTGTGTAGGCAGTGCTATCCATCATGTGCAGCAGAGACAGGAAATACAAATGGAGCCCGGAGAGGAAAGAGGACTCAAGTTAAGGTGTCCCAATTTCTGTTAGAATTTTATTGACGGAACACCACCCCATAGAGATTCAAAGTCACGTTCACCCTTATTCATGGAGTGCATACACCTAGACACCGGCACATCCAAAAGTAAATACTGAAGAGTATGTGTTTTCACAGGTGAGAAAGTGAGTATCTAGCTGGGTTGAGAAAAGCGTGTGAGGAGACGGAGCAGTGACTGATAAATCAGAGCAAAGATTCAAGGCCATTCCAAGGAAACCAAGAAGCCAGCAGAACATTTGTTTGTATGTTTTAGTTTGCAAAATAATATGCCATTGGATTCTAATGTATGAACTATGTATTTTGATTCTCTACATATTAGAGATAATGAAACAGCTGATTTCCCAGAGTCTCTGGGCCTTGTGAAAGCATATGTAGTGAGAGTAAGATGAAGTCTGTCCAGCTGGGCAGACGTGGTCTGGTCCCTTAGTCCTGCCCGACCTTCACCCCCTGTCTCCCATTCTCACTGTTTTGTAAATTGGGCTCCCACCCTAATGATGCCTATCTTGAGTAGGTGAGGTGGATTGCTTTAGGAGATTAACTTTTAAATTAGAATGTAGTTAATTGTGAGTCATGGGTTCTGCTGATTCTTGTTTAAGATAAGGGTTAACATGGTCTTCACTTTGAACTTAAATGTATAAAACTATAATGTTGAAAATGAAAGAACAGAAGCGTCTTGGAGAGGCTACTCTCACTGTTCTCCAGAATCCAGGCCTTCTGTCAAAGTTTGGTGGATCAATCCCCATCTCTGCATATTGGCTGACAGTGACAGGCAGCCAGACCCACTTTGTCCAGTTTCTTTTGGATAATTAAAGCTGGAGCTTTTGAGCCCAAGATCTGGCATTTTTTGTCCTCTAAAACCAGCGTGTCATTAGAAGTGAAAAATCTAACGAACAGTTATGTAGACTGTATGAAATGTGGTTTAAAAAATGTAAACCCATCAAGATCTTTAGAGAGCAATCTAAATGGTTGGAAGAACAGCTAAATTATGAGAAATGGCTGTTACCTTAATATTGAGAGCCCAGCGCCAAAGTAATTTAGCAGAGGTTTTGATACTTCTTCTGCATCCAGTCCAAACCAGCCGAACCTGAAAACTCAGAAAGTCACATCAAATTAGCTGTTGTTGAAATGTTTCACTGTAATGTTCCAGGGCATGGTTTCAGGGCCAGATGCCTGGACCCAATTCCTAGCTCTTTCACTTACTAGCTGTGACTTTGGGTAAGTTACTTGTCTTCTCTGTGCCTTAATTTCCCATGTTTAACATGGCATAATAATTGTACCTACCTTATAGGTTTGTTACAAAGATTAAAGAAGTTAGTGTATGTAAAAGTACTTCAAGTATCCCTTTGCTTAAGTCTGAAAAAGGAGGAAAAAAAAATAGTTCAAATGACTACCTACAGGCTAACTGGCTGCAATTTTGTATAGTATTTGAAATAGACTTTTAAAATAGTATCTTGGTTAATATCTTTATTATTTGGTATTAGCTTAAATTCTTTATTTTTTTTTCATGATTTGACATTGTCAGAATCATTATCAAGAATCACTAAGAACCATCCAGGGCCAAGAAAAAAGACGGCAAGAAGGAAAAAGAAAAAGAAAACAGTATTTATAAAAAGCACGGTGGGGAACAGGGATAGGATAAGAAAGAAAGTATTAGAGGTTAGTAAGCTAGTTTGTTTTCAGGTAGTTTATAACGCTTTGCTGAGCCCAGAAAGGAAGGTGAGAGTATTACTATCCATTCTACTCATTTTCCCAAACTCGAGTGTTAATTTTAATGTTGCCCATGGGCAGCACAACCAGCAGAAGCTTCTGTGGTGCTGAGACTGCTCTACATCTGCTCTGCACCACAGTCAGATGTGGCTACTGAACACACGAGACACAGCCAGTGCCAACTGAGGAACTGAGTGTTTAATTTTATCAACATTTAATTGACTTAAAACTGGCCTCCTGTGGCACATGGCTCCTCCACTGGTCAGCACTACTCTAGCACTGGGGTTGGAAAACATTATCTTCAAGGGCCAGAGAGCAAATATTTTAGGCTTGGGTGCCATGTGTTCTTTTGCAGCTACTCAATTCTGCTACTGTAGTATAGAAGCAGCCACAGACAATACTTAAATGAACAGGTTTGTCTGTGTTCAATAAAACTTTATTTACAAACATAGCTGGGACACTGGGCCATGGTTTATGGATTTTGTTCTGAAGGAAAGAGTATGTGCTTTAGAACTAAAAGAGCTGGATTTGAATGCTAGCTTCTTAGCTCTGTGACCTTCAGCAAGTTACTCAACCCCTTTGTGTATCTGCTGTCTTACAAGATAGTGCTGACCTCCAATATATGTGAAAAAGAAATGAGAATCACGTACATATGATGCACAAAACATGTCAAAGCAAATTGTCATACAAGACAAAGAGAAAAACATCATTTCCCTTTTTCTCTTCTTACTTCTGTTTCCTGGGTATAGTTCTGTTCTATATCTTGATTAAATATCCAGATCACTCACTAATCACCTAGGACAAATAATATTAAAAGTGGCATATTTTATTATATATTTTGCCAGCTATAACCTCTGTGAAAATAATAATCATGTTATTCCCCTCAGTAAGCACTTGTCTTACCTAGAGTATACATACAGGGAATCTTAGTTGAAATAGCTTGACTTGTATTACCTTGAGCTTGCCCAGCCCATCAAGGAGTTAAATGATCCCCAGATTAAGATTCCAAGGCCTAAACCAATGGTTTTGATAATTGGGACGACAGTAATGTTCCCTGTAGATATAACATACAGAAGGAATGTGTTATTTCCAATACAAAAAATGCATTTGTAAATAGAATTCATTTTCATTCTAACTTCAACTAAAGCTCCTGGGATTTGAACAAATTTACTGAAGCACAGTTCCTTACTTTTTAAATAAAATAACTGCTTTTGGGGGTATATATGATTATGGTTGCTAAGGGAAAAGTTCTACAAAGAAAAATATTGGTTATCTCCTTGCCTACATGGACAGATGTTCCTCATCCTTGACATCTCTTTGAATTCCATGACTCTTGCAGAAGCTGTCAGTGACAAACAGTGACCATCCTTTTAGACTTGAAGCAGGGCCAACCATTGGCAGACTGGCAGACTTTGGCCCTAATGTGGGCCAAATTTGCTCTGGGGTGCTGACTGATCTTCCGGATTCCCACAATTCCTTTCTTATGCTCTAGATCTAGAAGGCCACCGAGGGTCAAATCCATCAGGATGTTTTACAGTCTGGCTTCACTCCTGCAATCTCCATTAAAAGGTTTTCTCTTTAGATTTCCGAGAAACCTTCATCCCCTGACTCCCCTCGTGGTCTTCCTTTTGTTCTTTCACTGGCTGCTCTTTCTCATCATCTTCTGGATTTAGGTGTCCCCTAAAGATTTTCCCTTGGACCCATTCCTCCTCTTGCTGTATTTGTCTTTATGAACTTGACCTAATTTCATGACTTCAGCTTAGGCTCATGCTATCAGTGCTACTGCTCTAGCCTGGACCCAATGCCCAGTTTTACTGCCGTGCTCCAAACTGCCGATAAGCACTCTCCCCCCAGGACCTTCAAACTCAGGAGGTCCCAAACTGAACCCATCATTTTGATTTTCAAACACATTCTTTTCCTTATTTTCTCAAATGTTAGTACCACTATCCTTCTTATCAACAAAAATAAAATCCCTATGTCATGATACTCCTCCCTTTCCTCTATGCCCCGTCTCCTACATGTCTAATCAGCTGTTCTGACCTGTAGCATCCACATCTGTGGCATTTCTCACATTAGACTCTTCCCCACTGACTCCCAGTGGAAGCTGCTGAGTGAATATAAATACCATGCAAGATGGGTGGACGCACAGTCTGTTCCTCTCTCCCCATTCAACTTGATCAACAATCATACTGGAGTATGAGGCATAATAATGAAATTTCCAGTGAAAATTTTAAAGTGAACTCTTTTACTCTCTGACTTATGAGCTTCACTAAATCATTTAATCCTCAGAGACTCAAATTAAGCTGGCAACTGACACATTTTTAACATTTAAAAATTTGCTTTTAATAAAATTATCTGTAAAGCTCTTCGATACTTGCAATTCTCATTGTTAAAGAGAAAAAACTCTCCTGGAATGTGTTTATAATTTCTACCTGGCCAAATAAAAGTATATAATCTATTTATATACCTTCAGGTATTAGTAAGACAGAGAGAAAGTTTTTATATGCTTTTTTTTTCCTGTTAACCAATCCTTTTGAAATGATGTTTGCCTACTTAAATCTTAAAAATGATATTCGTAGAAACTATTTAATAAATATTTTCTGCTAAAAGAACATATAAAAAATGGTAAAAAGAACATATAAAATAATGTGAGTTATGCTTGAACAGATGATGAATAATAAAAACATTTTTTACTATAATAATTTTCTGCTAGGGACTTAGAAAGAAATTATTAAGAGGAACAAAACAGGTAATGCACAAAAATATTGAGCATCTGAAGAAATGACACTAGTTAAGTTCTAGTTTCTACGAGTCAGGATTATTCAGAGTTATTTCCTGAATAACTGCTATTTCCTCTAATTGTTGATGAGAATTATTTTGATCAATTTATAAAATAACAAAAGAATAATTTATATCACACATTACCTGTAGCCCAAATGCAGCCCCCAACCATTGCAAAAGGCCAAAACTTAGGGCACTGTAGTATCAGATTGACCACCAGGGCCACCAACCAGATGGCAGCACAAAGTACCCACTGGAGAAACATTCCTGCCAATGAAAGACCTTGGTGTTAGTGGTTCAAATGGATTTGAATAAATTAGCACTTAGGAACATCAATGAGCTATTATTATGGCAATAGCCAAAATTTACTGAAAGCCTGAGTGCCAAGCACTTTGCACATTTCATTTTAACAACAGCTTTGCATTATAACTGACCCAAAGCTTAAAACTAGAGAAAATGGACCTGAGACTAAGCAACTTGTCCAAATGGCTAGTAGTTTGGTAAACAGAGTTTTAAATCCGTTGTTTGACATCAAAGCCTGTACACAATGTGTCCCTGTTTAACATCCTTTTTTTCTCCTATCAGATATATCAAGAATTTTCTACCACAGCGGGTTGGCAAGACTTTGTTTATATTTCCATTTCCATCTTAGTGCCATTGCTATTCAAAAGTATGGTATTAAGAACTTCAAAGTAGCATGAAAGTGATTTAAACCTTTGTGGATCATTTATGCCACTTGTGGTATAAGAATATAATATAATCATTTATGGCCACAGATACACGTGTATTCCTACAGTTAGAGCAGCGGTTCTCAACCTGTGGGTTGCAACCCCTTTGGGGGTTGAATGACCCTTTCACAGGGTCACCTAAATACATCCTGCATATCAGATATTTACATTATGATTCATAACAGTAGCAAAATCACAGTTATGAAGTAGCAATGAAAATAATTTTATGGTTGGGGGCAGGGGTCACCACAATCTGAGGAACTGTATTAAAGGGTTGCAGCATTAGGAGGCATTAGGAAGGTTGAGAACCACTGGATTAGTGCCTGTATGGATGGACATAAAACTTTAAGTCTTTTGTAATCCAAGAGTTGATTCAAAATAAATATTTTAAGGATAATGTCCTTAAACACTAATGAATAAGTGACATGTATAAATGGTTTATAAGGGAATCATTTGAGATTAATCATTTTCTTTTCTGAGATAAGACTGTCACTATGTCACCCTTGGTAGGGTGCCATGGCATCACAGCTCACAGCAACCTCAAACTCTTAGGCTTAAGTGATTCTCTTACCTCAGCCTCCCAAGTAGCTGGGACTACAGGTGCCCGCCACAACACCTGGCTATTTTTTTGTTGCAGTTGTCATTGCTGTTTAGCTGGCCGGAGCTGGGTTCGAACCCGCCAGCAGTGGGTGCATGTGGCTGATGCCATAACCACTATGCTATCAGCACCAAGCCTGAGATTAATAATTTTCATTTCCTCACAAAATAAATATCTCTATACTAAAAAATACTCCTCTCCTTAAGCAGGAGAAAAAAAGCTCAACAACAAAAAAAAGTCATACCCATGGCCCAGTCATAATATTATCTTTAGTGAGGAAAATACCAAGATTAAGACATACAAAAATATCTGAGGAGAATTACATTATTAAATTTGTCCTAAAACCTGGGGAAGAGAACAGCTGGTATACTGAAGAAAAAATTTAGAAAAGACTACACACAAGAGCAAAATAGTCCGTTCCCCTAAGAAAACCAATAAACTGCCACAAACTTTCATACTTCCATTTTTAGGTTTTCAATAATGTTTTCTTAGTCCATCCATCACCGCAAACTCCAACCAGCCATCATGAAAACTAAAGTGGCAACAGGTACAACTGGCCATACGCCGTTTACCCCTGGATGCCTTCCACGCCAATGAGGGTAGAATTTGTGGTGGAAGGAGCCAGAGTAAAAGGAAAATTGCTTCTCTCCACTCAGAAGGAAACTCCCCATCTCGAGCATCTTCCACACTCCTCCCTGGAAGGCGTCTCAGTGCTTGCCCGCACTCTTCAGCCCCATAATTGTGAAGGTAGCCGCTGTCAGTTTCTCATAAACAAGGAACATGAGAGCAGCAGTGAGTACTGTCTGCAGCAGTTTGGCTTCAAGGCCTTTGTAGAGTCCCATTATTCCAAAGCGCCTAAAAGAAAAGAGGTTTGAAAAGACAAAAGTTTTCTTTATAAAAGTGAACTCCTTCATCACAGAAATATGCTACCTAGGATAGGAAGCATTTGCTGTATCAAAACAAGCAATGAAGGCTTTCAATTTTAACAGGCTTCTGTTGTCAAAGAACTTATCTTTAAAGGTACCTGGGGACAGACCTTGTCTTTATAGTCACCATTAATTATCAGAAAGTTGACAACTTCCCATGGATAAGATGCAGATCCTAAAATCTCTTAACACTACCGTAATGCCAAAAGCTGAGATCTAAGAACATTTATATCTTCATGTTAATACTGTCTCAACTCAGTTGTTTCCACTGAATGGTTCCTAACTGGCAGCAAACCTGCCAACAGGTTTATATCTTTTAGTCTCAAGGGCACTAGAGAAAGAGACAGAAATGAAAAACTACTGGATTTTCAGAATTACCATACATTTGATCCTCTGACCCAGAGATTCTCAAATTTAGCACGCATTTCAATCACCTGAAGGGCTTGTTAAAACATGGATTGCTGGCTTGGCACCTGTGGCTCAAGTGGCTAAGGCGCCAGCCACATATACCTAAGTTGGTGGGTTTGAATCCAGCCCGGGCCCACCAAAACAACAATGACGGCTGCAACCAAAAAATAGCTGGGCGTTGTGGCGGGCGCCTGTGGTCCCAGCTACTTGGGAAACTAAGGCAGGAGACTCACTTGAGCCCAGGAGTTGGAGGTTGCTGTGAGCTGTGATGCCATGGCACTCTATCCAGGATGACAGCTGGAGGTTCTGTCTCAAAAAACCCCCCAAAAACAAAAAAAAAAAACACCCCATGGATTACTGGGTCCATTTCCAGAGGTTCTTATTCATTAAACTTGGGCTAGGACTCAAGAATGTGCATTTCTTTTTTTTTTTTTTTTGAGACGGAGCCTCAAGCTATCCCCCTGGGTAGAGTGCCATGGCATCACAGCTCATAGCAACCTCCAACTCCTGGGCTCAAGCGAGTCTCCTGCCTCTGCCTCCCAAGTAGCTGGGACCA
>CAUYQV010102147.1:0-20704 GCA_963574575.1 Galagoides demidoff
ATCAATTTTCAAAGTCCCCCTTTCTCCCTAAAGTCTCCATTTGAACGTTATAGCAGCAATAGCAGGAGAACTAGCTTGACAGATATTTAATCATATAATTGAAGAATTTTAAACTTGGAAAGAATTTCACAGGTTGCTTAATCCTATTTCATTATATTATTATCATACAAAATTATTTTCTATTTTCACTTTAATAGACTTGCAAAAATTAATTTGTATACTCTTGTCTACACTTTTTTCGGCTTCCACGACTATATACATATCTCACACAACCACAATTCAATCTCAAAGCTTGAAAATGAAAAGTGATAGGATATGAACAACTATAGACCTTGCTCAAGTTGCCGGCTGACCCACTAATACATTTCTTGGACCAGAATCTAACTTGGGATCCCAGGATCTACTGTCTTTTCTCCTTCATCTCCTTTAATCTGGCGTAGTTCTTCGGTTTCTTTATCCTTCATGATATGGATATTTTGGAAGGCTGCTGGTTTCTTATTTTGTAGAAATGCTCCTCGGTTATAACTTGCTTATTTTTAAAATTAGGAAACCAGTTAGTTTGTGGCGAATCTGCAGATCCCACGAGCACATTAGTAGTGGGTACCCTGTACACTAATAGAAGACTGCTAACTATGGAAAATTCATCCCGAGACCTCAGAAGGCATGCCAGTGACTTAAAGGGGCAGGGTGGGGACTGATGCAGGTAAATCAATGCATTTGTTCAACAATTCTGTAACAATGTATTGCTAGTTGATATATGAGTCTAGTAGATTACTGATTTTCTATGTAGTCCTGGGTTTGGAACGAAATCCGGTGACAGCAATGGTGTGCCAAAACCCCCAAACGGATCCAAGCTACAGTTTTGTTTTGAGTTCCCTTTCCGTCCCTCTTTACCCTACCGGACTTTGCGGTGTTTTGAAGGAAGCCACAGCGCATGCTCACAAACCTTTTGGACATGGCTAGTGGCAAAGTGCTCTTTCTAATGGGGTTATGATAGTAAAGATTGATTTTTAGACAAACTAAGTCCATAGAAAGTGAAAAGGGGTAAAACTGCTGAAGGGGAAAGCCCGAAGCGCACACACGCTCAGACACTGCCTGCGCACGTTGTGATCCTGCGTAAATATGCACAAATATTATTTTTTTACACAGACAACCCCACCCCCATCTCTGTCGCTGTCCTGTGTTTTTCTCAGTCAGGACCCATCCCTTGTGCTTAGATTAGACCAAGGAGTTCATTACAAACTTAAGAGGACAAGAGAAGGGGCCCCCTCCTGCCCAGGACACTGGCTAGAGCGCAGGGTGAGAGGCGGAGATCAGCGGAGGGAGGGTCCGCAGCGAGTGCAGTGCGAAGTCAGCCCGCTCCGGCGCAGAGCTGTGTGGAGAGTGGGGCGCGCAGCCTGGGACCCCCGCCCGCCGGCCCCGCGAAGGGCTCTGCCGGCGGCCGCTGCCGGGTCCTTGAGAGTCCGGCTCAGCCCGCGTGGCGGCGCCGCGCTCCGCGCACGCTGCCTGCACCTGCCGCGGCTGCCCGACGTGAGATGCAGTCCGGGTCCTGAGCGCTGGTCCCCATCCCGGATCTTCCCCACCCCGGGCCCGCCAGCAGAGAGCCCGGCGCCGCCACCTGGGGGCCGGGACCTCAACTCCGCCCCTCCGGTTCCGGGAAAGGGACAAGGCTGGGCGGCGACTCCCTGGCCGAGCTGAGCGCGCTGGTCTCCCTCCCCGACTCTGGTCCTCAGCGCCCCGCATCTGCGGAGACTCCTTTTCCCTTCTGAGTGTCGCCGGCGCTGAGCGGTGAGACAGATGAGCAGAAGGAAACAAAAGTGGAAACCCCTGGAGACTCAGGAATACAGGACCTTGAAACTCCGCCGCAAAATAAAGAAAAAGCCTTGGGCTTGTGATGGAGGAGCTGAGGCTGGTGAGGACCTCAGGAACACTGCTGCCTCGCCCTGGCTGCAGTAGCGCTGTGAGTAAAGGGGGGAGGACCGAGGTAAACTGGGCTGGGGGGCAGGCACAGAGGGCATTTGGGGCTTTTGACTTGGGAAGTGTACACAGTAAGGGCTTTGCCACCCCTCAAAAAAATGTCTTCAAGTAAACACATGAACCCTACTTTCTGTCACCATGGCTTGGGAAACTGAAGATCAGGCTAAGAGTTTTGTTGAGTACCCAAAGAGTTAACTTTCCGGCCGTCTGACATCACTTCCAGTGATTCCCCTTGTACTTTGCTGGCAGCTTACTGATGGCTGGGGTCTAAGATGACGTGTTTATAGGCCAATTTGGAGCGGACAAAGATTGCACTGGACAACCAGTACCTCTGAGTGTAGTCCCTGTCTGTGACACTCCACACCCTTCTGATGTGATGCAAGTTACAAAGATAGACTACCCCTTCTTCCTCAGGCTCCTCTGTGTGTGTGTGTGTGTGTTGCACGCACACACGCGCGCTCTTAGCACCAGCTGTGTGTTTTCAGAGCTGGGGCTTTCCAGCTTGTAAATTATTGATCTCTCTCCAGTGTGGTTCAGTCCTAGAAATATCAGTATCCCAGTGACAACATTCCTTGACCTCCTGTGTAGTCAATAGCCAAAATAACCACTTGATCCTTCCCTCCTCCTCCAGGAGGCTGTGTCTGGAGAGAGGGGGTGGGGATGGGGGCTGCTGCCCGACCCAGAGTAACGAGTAGGGGTGAAAATGGGTGACTGGAGGTCATGCCAAGGGAAGTTTTAGATTTGGAGCAATGAATCTGCAACTTTTTAATCTGTCAGAGCTGTCAATTTAAATTGGCAGAGAGTACTAAAACAACAATAATGATCAAAGACCATTTAAAAGTGTGTGAAAGTTATCTAGGTCTCACATAGAACAGACCATTGCACCCAAGGATGGGTAAAAATTGCACACATGAGTAAATTAGCAGAGATCAAATCAGGAAATGGAGAATCTAGTCTAGGAGATGTGGACAAATCGTCCTGCCCAGGGCCTGTCACCATATCTTCATTGGTAATGTCAGAAACCTTCCCAGAGACATAGCATTTCAGCTATGCCCATTGTCAGCTTAGAAATAATGCACGATATGGCATGAAAAGCAAGGCACCTTGCCTTTAAAATACAAGATGGAGGCAGACAGACCTATCTTTGTCCCCCTAATACTTATCTTAACAAAAAAGAGCGTGTCAGCTGTTTTCTGGTGACACATGTTCCGTAGTTTCCCTAAAGCACCAGTGAGATCTGACCCCAGATATTAGTGTCATCAGCTTGAGCACCTAATATGTTCCAGGCACTAATCTAGGGTTAGTGTGAAGTGGTACAAAAAGTTATGAACATTCATATGAAGCAGGAAAAGATCCTTGTCATCTGGAAACAGAAGTGCTAGAGAGTGAAGGTGAGATGGGAACCTTCTGGCTTTTGGCAAGCAGGTGCTTAATATTCATCATGAATAAAAGGGAGAACTTTAAAAGGAAAGTTTTAAAATGACCGTAAGTACAGGGTAGATAATGAGACAGATGCAGAGAGGAGAGTCTTTGAGATCCCCTAATCTATGACATCAGTTTAGAATGAATGTGGGTATATTTCATGCCCAGTGAGAAACTAGAACTCTAAGCTAGGAAAAAGAAAAAAAATCTCTATTGTCCCTGAACGACATGATTGCCCTTCTTTAAACATTTAAATCTCATCTTAGATTATCTTCTTTGTAGGCTGACTGATTTTGTTTATGCAGTTTTGAAAAGAGAGAGCATTCTTTTATTTAGCAAACTCTTGCAGAGATATGCTTAGCCGGGCTGCCCAAATTGCCATTTTCCTTTATGACTCTAAATTTATATGCAAATTCTGTGACCCATCTTAATGTGGATCTTAATTATTATCCCATATCTCTAGAAAATGTGGAGGACACTTCTGTGTCTCTGGCAAGGAAACTGAGCAAACAGCATCCCCGCTGTGGCCAAGGGTGATGGTGGGAAGAGGCTTGGTCAGTGTGAGGAGGAAAAAGACTCCATAGTATGTGACAGCCTCTCCTGAGGGGCGTCAGCTCTGCTCAGATCAAGCACATGGAAAAGGTAAAAGGCTGGCAAGAAACAAAGGTGAAATCTTACGGTGCAAGGTTTGTAATAAAAGGACAGAGCTTCATTTAAAATGTAAGTAGAGAAAAAAGGACTTGAATACTCTGTAGGAAACCCAATACGTACATAAAAGATTTCTATAGATCTCCTGAATGTTTTTATGCCACCTTAGATCAGTAAGGAACATTTTCACTTTTCAAAATGTTTTACTTCTGAAGAATTCTGTCACATTACTTCAGTTTTATTCTCATCAGAGTTCTAAGAGATAAGAAAGACAGGTGCCATTATATACACTTCACGGGAGATGAAACACTAGATTTAGCGGTATGAGGACACATGCCCATTGTTGGAAGAAAAGGGGCCAGAACATGGAACACAGCATTCTACCTGGACTTGCTCAGGGCTTCATTGTTAGGCCACTGTTTGTTTCGCCATGGGCTGGGGACAGACACATAGCTGCATTCACAGCATATGTTTTGGCTGAAGCCTGTGTTCCCACCCACAAAGGATCCTTAGTTTCAGAAGAATATATGCAAGTTATATGTGCTAGGCTTTAGAGCAAGGTGTAGTCATTCATTAGCCTTTAAAACATGACCTTAGAGGGGACTGGCAAGACTTACTGCAAGTCAGGTGTACCCAGTAATCCAGGTATGTGTGGGTGGGAGATCAGCAGAGGGAGGGCAGTGAAGTCCCCTTCTTCTCTCTCATAGTCTTAGGCAGGGCAACCTGGATCATACACATAGGAGCATTGATAATGAGGAGGTTGCTATGGAACAGAAGAATCAACGTGGAGAACTCAGTGATAAAGTCCCCCACGCTGTCTGTGCAGAGTGTGTATCAGGCAGGGAGAATTCAAACGCCAGCTCCCAGACATCCTCTCCAGATAAGAAGCTCCAGAGGATGCATATTGGCATTCTGCTAATTACCTATTGATGCAAAAGTGATTTTAAATGCTGACCCAACTGTAATGTAATTCTGTTGTTTTTGTTTTTGCTTTACGTATACCCAGTAAGTTGGGGTCTGTGAGTTGATGATGGGGTGATTGAAACGACTCTGTGCCTGCCAGATAAGCTTCTCTATTATTACAGAAGCTGACTTTGGAGAACACTGATTTAAATAATCACATCTTTTGAGCAATTCTCTGTAAAGATATTTCCAAATATCACTGCATTATTTAATTTAATCCTCACCGCAACCTTGGGAAGTAACATAGAGATGAGACTCAGAGGAATTAAGAAACCCACCCCAAATTGCCTATCTTAAAAGTGGCAAGACAGAGATATGAGTTGTGCATAGTTTTGTTTGTTTGTTTGTTTTTTTCTGAAGTTCCTTAGAAAGAGACTTTCTAAATCAGTGGAGAGGGGAAGGGAAACTCTTGGCATGAGCAGAAAAATCTAAGTGTTCCCCCTTTCAGCAACATCTGACCTATTTTCTTCGCTTTGTGGTCTCCATCCATCCCTCTGAGTCATTCACCTAGCAGTGTTGTTCATGTATATCATGTCCAGCTTGTTGGAACAATATGTGAGATCTGAAATTTGATTTCTTCCTGCTGACTATTGAGTCTAGAGAGACAGAATGGATGTGCTCTAAGGAATGAGTTCTAGGGAACAAGTTTTTTCTCTTTATCCACATAAACAAAGTATGTGTTGTGAGGATAAAATGGTGGAGTCTTTTTTAAGGGAAACATAATGATTAGAGACAAAGACTCTAGAAACACATGTCTTATGTTGGAACTATTGCTTCATCATTTACTAGTACTCTTACCTCGTGAAAATAACTTTATAACTTTGTGACTCTACTCTATCCTCTGTAAAAAAAAAAAAAAAATCCTTCTTAAATTTAGTTATGAGACTTAAATAAGTTGATAGATTTGTAGTCCTTAAAATAGCGACTGGCATATAATAAGCACTCAAGAAATGTTAGCTGTTGTATTGTTGTTAGTACTTTGTTATAATTGTAATTATCATATTAATAATGACCATCATGATAAAAAGCACAATGTCTAACACCTACCTAACAAATTTGTATAACATGCTGGTGACATTACTGTCTTTCATATCATTATGTCCTCTTCCTTCTCCATTTTTATCTCTTGGGGGGCTGGGGATTTTCCTTATTTTATTTATTTTTTTATTTTATTTTGTCTCTTTATCTCTTATAGCATTTTGTTTTTGCTTTTCTTATACCCAGTAAGTTGGGGTATATGCGTAAATATTAATACTACTAAATTTGTGTAGTTTTTCATTGTTGGTGTTTGTGGTGGTAAAGATTTTTTGTGTTTTATTTTTATTTTACTTTCCTTGGTTCATGAAAACAAATAAAACCCATCCCCTTGTACATGAATATGATAGGATATTACATTATCTCTCTATATTTAATAGCTTAGAAAATAAACAAAAGTAAAGCCAAGAGTAAAGACATAAATTTCAAAAATAGCAAGGTTATAAGTTATGAGAGGCCAGACATTTTTGTCCAATAAGTTGCTGGATGTATTTTAAATACACAGTCTCTACCTGGCCATCTGGTACATAAAGGAAGTCAGTGGAGGAGTTTTCTATGTTTGTAAATCAAACTTCATGGAGATATGTAAAAATTCTAGAAAGATAGGACTAAAATGTTACCACTGATTATGACTGAGGGTTTTGAACTATTTTTTAAATTATCCATATTTTCCAATGTTTCTTCAATGACTGTGAGTAACTCGTATTCCAATAACTTCTTGTTGTATCCTCAGATGGTAGAGGGGGTAAAAGAGGGATCTGCAGTTTCTTTTATATGAGCGTGAATGTCATTCCTGAGTGCTCTACCCTCATGATGGAATCACCTTGCCACCTAATAACATCACATTGTGGGTTAGGATTTCAACACGTGAATTTTGTGGGAACACAAATGTTCGGTCTGTGGCATCTGGCCTAGCCTCATTGCACAAATTTAAAACAACAATGGCTATACAGACCAAACAAATCTGTGTCATGAGGGATCTCCTGTTGTTTGACTGAATCCTACATGCTAATTAAAAATTCTCTGTGTTCCCCACAACATCTATCCCAGGGGTCACATACAAATACCACAGATTTGTATTTAATAAGCACAAGTCATTCTGAGCAAAAGTAAGGCCTTGTGCTGTGAACTTCCCTGAAGGACAAGGTGTTAGTCAGAAACACAGCCAGGATTGTTTGAAGAAAAGCCATCCTCAAGGTTAGTGCCCCCCATAAATTCATTATGTCTTCACAGCAGCAGAGTAGTGAACTTCAACTTATACCAACCTCCCCCCTTATATCATCTGACCATCTCTTTGAATTCTCCTAGATGTAAATTATTAAGGAAGATGGTCAAAAAGGAAAAAAAGAATGTGAATAAATGCTGTTATAAAAATTAAATGAGTTAAGTAAAGGGAATTGGTGAATGACAGAATCTCTGGCTGAGAACTGCTCAGCCAGTTAGTTATATCTGTACGTCTGTTGCTACTGGAATCATTTCTGATATTGTTCACCCTTTATTAACATAGCCTGATATGTCTCAGTTCTCAGAAAAGACTGTAAGATGAACAGTGTTCATTTCCATCCCCTACATCTACAAATGCCTAGGATTCTTAGAAAGTGAAAGATGTATTTATTCAAATACAAATGAATTAATAAATGATGTAAAGGAAGGTTGCCTCTTCATTGTTGATTTTCCTCTCTTTGATTTTGCTTCTTTCAAAGTTATCCCTCATGCACACATCTCAGGAGAAAGCGTAAGATTCACGTTGGGACTTGATGTAGGAGACTGTGAGAGGATGTGGGCAGTAGTATATAAAGAGCATTTACAACGTGTGACCTATTGTCACTGATTTGACCAATGCATCACAGCAGTGGCATTAATCATTAATAATTTATTCCTACTGGAAAATAAGAATGTAGCTGATGGGCAAATGTTATTAAGAAACCCACTTAATAAAATCTGTAGACAACAAAACATTGATTGGATGGGTGAGGTTTTATTAATAGTAGTAGTGTACTCCTTAAAGTCTTAGGGCTGTTTAGGTAACAGCAGAGGCTTCCTTTCACTGATGGGTAGTAACACAATCTCAGGAGGTATGTTCATCTATGTCAGGATGTGTAGTGAAGTTGTTTTAAGAATGGGCTCATCTCTATGCCCAGTATCTCTGTCCTGTAAACCTCTTGCCATTTTTACATGAGTAGTTCAACTTCGATTCTTCTCAAAACGGACCCTTGTTTTACAGTGTCTTCATGTTAGTTCTTCTTGTGTTGATTTCAGACCTTCACTGAAAGCATCTTTGAGAAACCCATAGTTCGTCAAGGGCCAGTGGCTGGTCACAGCTGGCTGCGTTCTTTCCTGCCCCCTGACTGTTTAACATTTACTAACTGGGACAACTGAGAATCAAACTTAGGCACTCTCTCTCTGTCTCTCTCTCTCTATATCACTCCCCCTTAAATTGCTCCCCCCCCCACACAAACACCTTCTCAAAGATCATTTTTATTAAAAATAAAATTTTATTTTTGAAAAAGATTACCTCCATAGTTTTGACCTGGATTGTATGACTGGGGCCCTCATTCTGTGACAAGGTAACATGGAGACCAAACTTTAGAGAAGACAACTTACTTTAGGACATTACTTTAGTGAAGCGTGATTGCAGACATTAGTAAAATTATCTTGGGGAAAGTAAAATAAATAGCTCATTATAATAAAGGAAAGCTTATCTACATTATGAGGTCCTTTTAATTGATTATTAAAGACATTTAGGAAAATGTTAACACCATTCTACTATGGTCAAAGACTCAAGTTTAGGTAATTTTGTCTATTTTATTGTTTCATGAACTTTTTGTGATTTGTAGATGTGCACTGAGCTGTGAGGTCAAGAAGTCTGGACTCAGAGTTAGGACACTGGCTTCATATTCACCCTCTGCTCTTATGGGCCATAGTGGACTCTGTGATTTCCAATATGGCACCTCTGTAAATGTGAAAATAAATATATCCATTTCTTAGGTTGATTGTGAGGAATTAATAAGATGCTGGAGGGCATAGCCAGCTCCAAATACCCAGTGAATGTGGGCATCAATCCCTGTGTCCATATCATCTGAGGAAGTTTGGTGAGCCAGGGTCTCCTGAGAAGCCCACGGATGCTGTTTCTGAGCACTGGTCCAGTATGGTCTTAGTAGGCTGGATAAGATCATCAGACCTGATCTAGGAGACAAGAGAGTTTTAGTTCTGATTTGTGCTCATTAGCTTATGAATGAATGACTGGGCAAACTACTGGACTTTTAGGCAAATCACAAGTCACAATATCTTTCATGGGCATTCATTTTTCTCATCTGGGCTATAAGCATGTCACTACAGGGCTCTGTGTGAGACTGCCTGAGTATGACTCTCCCTTCTACTTACTGTTAACCTGGGGAAATTGCTGAAACTTTTCCATGTATATTACTTAGGTTTAATTAGCATAATAATAATGGACACTTCATGTGACCTCCCAGAGGGTACCCTGAATCAATACATGTAAAAATTCTACAGCAGAACACCTGTCACATGGTAGCTGCTCCATCAATGTTAACTGGCATGATTTTCATTGCTTTTGAGCCCTCAGTTTAACGGAATCACCAAGCATCGAAATTGGAATGCTGAATACAGTGCTAATTCAATGTCAGTGCTGTGACAGCCTCCAGAGTAAAGAAAACCTGTCCAGCACTGCCAGTTCCGTTTTACCTGACTTTCTCTTCTTTTCTCCTGATTTCTTTGTGTGACAGAGCAGAAAAACAGCAACAACAACTACAGTTCAGGGCCACACTGCCAGAAACCAAAGATGACAAGGACGCCCTGTTCTCTAGTTCTTCACCGTGCCCCTGGCTTTTCAATGGCAGAAATGCTTCATGTAGCTCATCAGGAGCCACATGGCTCTGAGCACAGCAGACTTCCTGAAACTAGAGCAGGAGTTTCATGCTTTTGTACAACAGACTCATTTTCTCCCTCAGGGAGCTAAGTGTGAAAATACACAGCTTTTTCCTTCCTGTTCAGAAGTTCCCACCCCCAGCCTCAATCCCAGAAAGCACAAGTGGGGATGCCACATGGAGTGAGTCTTCCTAAGCACCCCAGGGAGCTCCAAGTGCCTCTCACAGAAGAAAGCAAAGGACAGGACTGATACTTTCTCCTGGCAAACTACAGCCTTGGGTGAAAGATGAAGACGCTCTCTGCAAAGTGTAAAGTAGCACAAAGACCAAAGAGGAAGGGCAGTTGGCCTTCTTACCTCCTGTCTGCTGCCAGGGGCCTGGCTCCCTGAACATTTATTAGACCTACCTGCTATCTTGGCTTTATGCACATGTTGTATGATTTGGTTCAAATCACGGCTTTGGAAATTAGTGATTCTTCCTTTCTTCAGCTGTATGAATTTTGTATGTTCACGTCAGCTCTCTGAACCCCACATTTCTCATCTGTATATGGGAATAGTCACCTCTGTCCTGACTATTTGGTAAAATAAAATCTCAACTTTGTAATCCTGAAACTTCCGGGTCCAAGGGGTGGGTAGGGAGCTTACATGATATTTAAGGAAGCTTTTACACACTGTAGGGATTCAACCACTCACCAGCGTCCTAGTCAAATATGACCCTCTTGCTTCAGTTTTGAACACTGACAAGGCTGGCTCTTTCCTGCTTAGGAGCACGGATTGTTAGAAAGTTCCTCCTTGTGCTGGGCTGACATCTTACCCACTGGCTTCATTTCACCTTTGGACACAATAACAAATTTGATCCTTGAGTATTTTACATATTGACAAATATGGTAAGAAAATCCCATCACATTTTTGAAATGTTGTTAAATTATCTTCTCAGGTGCTTTGTCTACTCTGCCTTTTGGGATTCTTATCTGTATTGATGAACAAAATAAGACAAAGTGTTAGGCATTTCTAAGTGTTCTCAAGGGTCCTTGTGATCAGTTTTGAAACTTTCCTTATTAATCTCTAGAAGCAAATGTGATTGATGCTAATAGTAGGTATCTTTATACATAATGACTGTATGTTAAGATTATAGCTACCATTTAAAAAACTTCTTAAACTTCGGTTATTTTATTTAACTTGGAAATAATTTCCTCGTTTTATCACCTTGAATTATTTTATATTCTGAAGAAAAAGAAATCCACCCAATGTTATTAAAAGAAGTCTTCAAAATATCCAAATTATAAAAGTCACTTGTAACTCAATGATTTGTAAAAGAAAATAAAATAATACTTTAATACCTTGTATCTTGGTCATGTTTCTACATAGACATTTATGTGCTTATGTGAAATTGTTGAAACCATGCAAACTATGCAAATCTGCTTTTTGCTTTCTTATTGTAATGTCTTTCCTCATAGAATTACCAATTATGTATAAGTATTGTCATAATATTTATTGAATGGATATGTCATAATTTACTTAATGAACCCTCTATTGCAATTCCTAATTTGTGGCAAATTTTTAAGAACATCAGAGCTATTGTCTTTGAGAATTGGAAATATAGGGAAAGAAACACACCTCAGATTCTCACTACAGGATTTTATTTCACAAGTGTTGGGATAATACATTCACCCCTTTCTTATTTAAGTGAGCAGAGTAACCGGGACAAGTGGATCAGACCTGATAGAGCTGGAAACCTGAAGAAACAGGTGAGTGGGTAGTGAATGGAGCTTCCAAAATTCAAACTTAAAATATATTGGTAATTTCTGTGACCAGAAACAGGTTTTGATTTCGTTTTTTTCAGTTCATTTCATTCATGATACAAAATGGGCTAACCAAGGGCTTGAGCGGTTTCTTTCCTCTGATGACAAGAACTTTCTTGGTAGTTATTGTCCTTCTATGTCAGAAAGAAAACTTTTAATACTCCTGAATCCAGAGCTCAGAATCAAAGAATCCCAAATATTCCTTTCATGAAGATAATTTAGGCTCCTTGTTTGCTAGTAGCACAAAGGCTCCACTTTCATATCACTCACTCAATCATCTGCGCTGCTTGTTAAGAGTGGCAATATCTTCACTCCTCTCCAAAATTAAAGACTCAGTTGCCAGAATAGTGGAATTGGAATCCATATTTCTGTTATAAACTCCCTAAGTAAATTATATCCAATAGGTTTAGCAAATCAGTCATGACATACACACAATAAAAGACTTGCAGATAGCAATACTACTGTGTAAGTTAATTTACTGTGTCCCCACCCTGACATTTATGAGAGGTCTCATTGTTTTAGGTGTTTGGTTTTATTTAAAGAATTGATTCATCTTTGGCAATTTTACAAATGAAAGAATTGAAAAGAAGTGGCTTCCTAACCCTACATAGCAAAGTGTAATAGAAGATTCTTTTCAATACAAAAGTGATAATTTTTTCCTTAATTTCAGATTGTTATAGGGATGTAAGTGTTTTGGTTATACAATTGCTTTGATAAAGTTTTAGTCAAAGTTATAAGTGTACCTATCTCCCTATCCAAGAGATGAGCACTTGGATTGGTTGTTTAACAATAGCTCTGGTACTTTTGCCTTTTTGGATGATGGGTGGGTTTGAAAGAAAGAAGTGTTTGCAATTTTGAGAGGTCCACAACAGCTGCTAATTAAAATGAATGTTAAAGGTGTAGATATTAAGAAATAATACTCATAGTCTATAAAACCATAGTTGTCAGGCAGGTTAGGTCCTTAAAATAGGCTGGCAAAGTCAAGAGGTGGAAGACAGAGGAATGACTGCCCACTGTATATGGTACAGCTGATGTTTATCTCTGGGTGTGTGTTACAGTGGGGTGAAAGAGCTCAGGGGAAGAGCTGGAAATCTTCACATTTATGTTTAAAGCTCACTCTGGGCCAGAGAAGTGATTTGCTTTGGCCAACTGGATGTTAATGAGTATTAATCACAAAAAAGCGTAAAAAAACTGCTCGTATCAGTCCACCTTCTCTTGGAATCCTGCTACCCTAAGTACAAGCCGAGGCTAACTTGTTTGAAAGTGAAAGACTAGGACGATAACAAAGGTGTGTCTCATAATTGGCCTAGAACCAGCCAACTCCTCAACATGAGGAAAGCTACCTGAGATTAATGGCAGGGCTGACACCACCTGCAGCAGAATGCACACACGTCGTGAGCACAGCGAAATCTGGTCTACATCAGCAGATCTGCTCAGCTGCTCCATAGCCTCATGAGAAATAGTATATGTTGACTGTTAATGTCACCAAGCCTTTGTGCGGGTTGGTTGCACGGCATACATGTGGCAATGAAAAAGTGCTCCATGAGCCCATGGAAAATGGTCAGGAACCATTAGCTATGTATACTCCTCGGTCCTTGAATCTAGCTACTTGCATAATGGGGCCTTCTTGCTTTTCCCAGAAGCTTTCTACAGACAATTTTTATATAACAGCACTGTAGCTATCATCTCACCAACAGTGATTAATGTATTCTATCAATTCGTCAATGCAGAAGAATTGATAGAATACATCACCTTTAACGCCTTGAATGAGAAGATGTTAAAATACAAAAGCACTACTTAGTATATAAAATTTCACCAAAGCTCCTCAAGAAACTGGTAGTCTCTGAGTACCATTGAAGTTTAGCTCCTTGGATTCAGTGTATGCTACAGAAACAAATCAGAATTTTAAGATCATGAAGGACAGAGACCTGGCGAGTGCACAGTGAACAGTTCTTTCCATTAAAGCAGGTCAGAGCTATCCTCTTTGATATCCTAGGTGACCAGAGAGGGAGTAGTTTGGAACATTCATGATAACTTCAAAGTTACCTAACCATCACAAGAACAAAGGCTTGAGAAATAGGATTTCTTTTATACTTGCCATTTTGAAAGCATGACATATGGCCCTCACGTCTCTTTATACAAAACAGGATCATGTTTAGTTATTCTCACCATAAATAGTGTGGGACAGCCAGAGAATGTTAAATACACAATTATGGGGACAGTCAGGTAGATTTTAAAGGTACTCCTTTTTTTTTTTTTTTTTGAGATAAAGCCTCAAGCTGTCCCCCTGGGTAGAGTGCTGTGGCATCACAGCTCACAGCAACCTCCAACTCCTGGGCTCAAGCGAATCTCCCGCCTCCACCTCCCAAGTAGCTGGGACCACAGGCGCCTGCCACAATGCCTGGTTATTTTTTGGTTGCAGCCATCATTGTTGTTTGGCAGGCCTGGGCTGGATTCGAACCCACCACCTTAGGTGTATGTGGCTGGCGCCTTACTCACTTGAGCCACAGGTGCCAAAGGTACTCATTTTATGTTTCATAAGAGCTTGTGTATCACCCAGAGATGAATTTATATTTTATTCCACTATCTCAAACTTTGATAGTCATTAATAGAATCAGGCAAATGGGTTCATAGTTGGCATTTATACTTTTAATAGAAGTTTATAGGCATTATAGGAAAATCAATAATATGGTTGAATTGCTATTCACCATTTTGAACCAAAAGTAATTCTCAGGTTGAGACCCGCAATTGGTCTCAAATAACCTTAATCTGATGAGCAAAATTCTGTGAAATGCTTTTTAGACTATAGGTCCATTGCAAAGCTGAGTGTCCCCCAACAGTTTGACAGAATGATGGTGCTGCAGGGATCCTGATTGCCCCATCAACTGATGCCCTGAGGGAGGCAGTTCTCAGTCCAGAGAAATTAGCATGCTGAAGTTGAGTAATGCTGGTTCTAAAGCTTCTTTCTGCTAAGAAATCTTTGTTATTCCCCTGTGCCATGTCTAGGAAAGGGCCTTTGTCTTATTAATAATGACCATACCTGAGAACCCAACTACTCAATGGTCCTCTTTGTCTGAGAGCCAGCTTTGACTTCCTGCCCAGACCTCTAGTGGTGACCTGGGGGAGCAGAGGTAGTACCAGGCTGGGTGGGGAGTATAAGTTTGAGGGTCCATGTGTTAAGGCAGAATAAAAATAAACATTTACTGACTAGTTTTTAATGTGCCAAGCTCCCTTCTAAGGATGACACATGTATTCTGTAATCTAATGTTCATAACAGATCTATGATGTGGGTGCTATTAATAGCTCTATTTTCTCTGTTCCAAGACTTGTGGAAACTTGAGGTATAGGGAAATTAAGTGACTTACAGATGGCCATAAGGTCAATGAGAGGCAGAGCTCATTTCATCTTAGGCTTCTCTATTTTCCTCTAGTGAAGCCTTCCTCAGTTGAGTGTTGATCATTATCAGATTCAGACAGACTTCAGATGACCTAGACAGTTGGAGGAGGGGGTAGTGTCTGTTGTTCTTTTTTAAAGAAAACTGCCTTTGCAGTTGCTCACAATCAAGTTCAAGACATTGTTAAGGTTTTTTTGAGGTGTGGGAAGGGCAGAGTTTTAGGTAGATTGCACCAGGCATTGAATGGCAGGGAGGGGACTAAATCTTAGTATTTGGGCACCAGGGGATGAAACTCCTGGGGGTATAAAGGGCAAGACAGGTCCAATTTCCCTTCCTTCTCTTGAACTCCACTCTCTATCCTATGGCCTATGAATTTAGAGGACATGTGTATAGTAGCTACAGCTGATACTAATCAGAAGAAATGTCCCTTTATTGCTATGAAAAAACAATGTTCATTAATTAAAGGCTTCTTCATGGGTGTAGAAATTAAAATAAGGACACAGGGAATAATATATCCTGAAGCAGAAAAATAGTACAGTTATTTCTAATATTGTACTTCATTACGTAACTGTTTTGAAGCCATACCCCTATAGGAGATTTTGTCATGCTTAATTTTAAACTCTTGGGCTATGATGGCATCTAAATTTTTCCTTTTGGCAATGTCAGGCAGGGACAACTCAATTGCTTCAAATATCTGCCTTGTGCCACTCATAAAAATTGAATATATAAAAGCAAATGTCTTCTTTATCTTTGACAGATTAAGGTGTGTTGGGTATATTAAAGGTCACATGCTCCTGTTCTTGTTTGCAAGCCATAAAAACCAACTCTATCATTATCAGGAACAAAATACATAATTAATCTAATAACACATCAATGACCTTGCATAATTACCTTTTCTGTGCTGAGAATATATGTGCATGAAAAAGCACATTGTATATCTTGACATAGGATTCTGTCAATTATATTGCAGTAAAGCTGAAATAATAGTAATAATAAAGGACTCATAGAAGATTTACACATATATTCACAAATTGGATGGGAAAAGAGATTTTATGAAAAGCTATCACTACCCCTGAGGATAAGGCAACAGGACCCACAGCTCAGATTTTACCAAAGGGAGAGTATGATTCATGCACTTCTTAATTTCCTATAGCCTCTTACTTTTACAATCATTTGATCTAGATTTTTAATTCTTGAAAAAAGAGCAGGGGATGGAGATGCTGTGGAAAACAGCATAGGGAGGTGTTGAATGTTAGCTAAGCAAAAACCAACACAATTTTCCTTACAGAAATAAATGCAAAAACAAGGCTGCATGTGAATGTGTGTTGCCTTTTATAATATGTAGTTTACTGAAATGCTGTATTTATAATGCATCTTATTCCGTTTGTAAAAGGATAACCATCTATTGGTACAGTTTGAAATCTGCTTCTCGTCATAGCCAGTAATGCAAAGCAGAGCCTCAAATTGATTTTGTTTAAAAGTAGAATTGTCCCATAATTGCTTTCCTCAAGGAAAGAGGCTGAATATGCATTGGCAATCCTTCGGGGAAGCAAATTCTGAATTCTGCTAGCAGGAAGCTCCACTCTTGAATAGATCATGATGGAAGATTCCATCACAGATCCCATTACTTCAGTAAGATGATTATTCATCAAGAACTGAATTATCCCTCAAGAAATGAAGGAGGGACCTTCTTTCTCTCCTTTTTCTTTATCTATGTGAGCATATATGTGATCTTGCTTTGCAACAACACACACTATTTCACTACAACAAAAATGATTGATTTTATCCTATTTTCAGAAGAAAAAAAATAAATCAGTTTTGTTTCTGAAGTACTTTCTGGGAGTCCCTACATTTTCTTTAAAATCTACTAGTGGTGATAAGGCTTTCCTTGAGTGCCATAGCTATCCTGGGGGGAAAAGTGATGCTGGCTGGGGGATGGGATGCAGGAATGTCCATTTCCTGTCATGCCTAATGGGCAAGACTTGCTCTTTCCTGGAAAAATTTAGATATATTACTGACTCACACCAAAATATCCTTAGGCTCCAATTTAGAGCATTAATGAAGCCAACCCTTCATGTTTAGTAGCTAAGACATGCATTTTGGGGTCAAGCCAAGTGTGCAATCCTCAGTCATGACCCTACCTCTCTGAGTCTCTGTTTGGTCAGCTGTCTTTGGCACAGCTTGGGGGTTCAGAATAAGTGTCCAACAGTAATTAAATACTGCCCATCCTAGGGACTGACTGTGAAATCTTGAACAAGTGCCTTGAGCTTTTTCTTCCTCATGGGATCCTCATTTAGACAAATAAAAGAGCATATAAAGGGGTCTTCTATATCACAAAAGATCAATGCATCTTAGATGATATTATCATTACTATCAATTATTAGCATTTTCACTTATAAAATGAGAAATCTAGTAGTCACTTCCTAGGGATGGTGTGTGAAATTAACAAGCCATCATTCAGAACACTGTCCATAGACTGGACAGGCAAAAAATGACAGATTGACACTATTCCCAGACAATATATGCCTGGACTCAAGGAGCAAAATGCATCTTCATTGTGCTTATTTAACTATGCAACTTTGTGTTTCTAATGTATGTCTTCCACATTAGAATGAAGTTCCAAGATTCAGGATTATTGGTCTTATCTATGACTGAATAGTACTAAACACAGTATAGTTTATACACGGCATCAACTAATACATTGATAAAGAGGAGGGACTAAGGAACAAACTTACATTGTCAATTTTGGGGAGATAATGATATAATTTTAAGGACTAATGAATTGTGCAAGGCATTTCCAGAGTTGGTGGAATGAAGCCCTTTGTATTAAATATGCGGAATATGAGTAATTAAGCTAAAGATTCTAACTTTCTATAGTCTATGTTCTTCTGTTTTATTTATACCTTATTTGAAACAAATTCATGCTCTTTTCCCCATATGATCTAATTTTTCCTATAAATTTTTCTAATTTTCTTCTCTGGATCTTATTCTTTATTTTACAAATTGAAGAATTTGTGGACAAAGAATCACCTTTGTCAAAAGTGCTTACCATTAGATTGTAAATCATGGTATATCTCCTGAGAATTACTAGAATTATAAGAAAATCTTAATTAGAATCTTAAGGAAGGGGAAAATTTTCTTGGCATAATTTCCTCAAAATAGAGGATGGGGAGAGACAAAGCGAGAAACTGAGACAGACTGAGCAAAAGAAGGAAAGGGGAGGAGGTTTAGTCTAGCCATTTAAACAATCAGCTTCCTTAGACTTTGTCAACTTGCAATCTTGAAAATGGCAAACCAGTTTGTTGGCAAGTATTTATTGCGCATACATTTCATGCAATGTGTGAAGTCCTATCCTAGGTAAGGCAGGGAGTAGAGAGAATACTGTGCCACAGCCTGTGTTCTCAAGGATCTTCTATTTTAGCTGTGGAAGAAAACAATATATCAAGAGAATTTGAGTAAACCACCTTGATTTTAGTGCAGAAAAGATAAGATGTTGAAGTAGTGTGGAAAAGCTATTCTTCTAAGGAAAGACCATAAGACTACAAAGTTAACATTTTGAAGACATTATTATTTGGAGGAGCTTCAGGCTCATTTCTTGTGGCTACCTTGGGCAGAGTTAAGATTGATAAATTTATCTCATTCATTCATTTATTCATTCAGCAAATGTCTACAGAGCACCATCTAAGTGCCAGAAATTATTGATAAGTGCCACAAAGGAAAAAGATTTATAAAAATCTGTGACCTAATGATTATAAATATCCTATGGGAAGTTACATAAGACATAAGTTTTGAGAAGATGAATTTACCAATTGGAGATTTTTAGAGATGAGCTTCCCATAAGATAGGATCAAAACCTCCTCACCAAGCTTTCTAATTACTAATACACAGAAATAATGTAATATATCTATTTGTAGTTTATTTTGCAAGTATTAGTTTACTGTAAGTCACGAACTACACTAAGAAAAATAAGACAGACAACTCCCTGCCTATATGTATCTTATGTTCTAAATCTAGATGAAAGGAGAGACACAACATTCACACAAATAAACAGGATAACATCAGGTGATGGCAAATGTAAACAATTATAAAGCATTTTTTATAATTGTGATAGGGAGAATCTGAATGGGAACTTTTAGATTAGATGGTCAGGGAGAGTCTTTCTCAGAGAGAGAATTTGAGCTAAGATATGGGGCATTATAGTACGGAATTCAGATTCTCATTTTAGGACCAAGGCACTCACTGATCACTTGCTTGAAGGAATGGCAACTGACACCTTGCAGTTGAGTTCCTCCCTCTATGATTTCTCTCAGTATAGAGAGCTGCGTCTTGTAAGGCCATCGCACCTTCCATCATGGTAGTGGGAGAAGTTCAAATCCAAGGAGTCAGCAGGGAAGTATATACAGGCCTTCATCGTTCAGGGCTGTCTCCAAAACTTGCCATGGGGCTGACTAAAACTTTAATTGAGATTACATTGCCTCTCTTCTTCTTCTCCAAACCCTGCTTTCTTTCTTTTCTTTTCTTTTTTTTTTTTTTTTTTTGAGACAGAGTCTCAAGCTGTTGCCCTGGGTAGAGTGCCATGGCATCACAGCTCATAGCAACCTCTAACTCTTGGGCTTAAGTGATTCTCTTGCCTCAGTCTCCCAAGTAGCTGGGACTATAGGTGCCTGCCACAATGCCCAGCTATTTTTTGGTTGTAGTTGTCATTGTTCGGCAGGCCTGGGCTGGATTTGAACCTACCAGCTCTGGTATATGTGGCTGGCACCCTAGCTACTGAGCTATAGGTGTGGCGCCCCAGCCCTGCTTTCTTAATTCTCCATAGAGCTTGATTCTGATAATATTCTCCAAGAAATCGCCTGCATGCAAACCTCTGCAAGGGAGATAGCTTACCAGAATCTACTTCCACGTGACCTGTGATAGATGTAATTTACAAGGAGTTGAACATACAAAAATAAATTGCATCTAAATAGGCATTGAGATGAAACATGAAGTTGATGACAATAAAGGCATCATTACTGATAGAAGACTATCTAGGAAGATGGGATCCCTTTCTGGGTTCTAATCAAGCATGAGACCAGCCAGCTGCCCTCTCCTAGACGTACTCTCCTCTCCTGACCAAGACTGCTGCCCTAACATTCCCTTTAGCTTGACAAAACTTCAGATGTGTTTCTTCCTGCTCATAGGCCCGTGATCTCTCTTTTCTTAGACTATTTACTTTAGGACACTAGTAATTGTAAGTTGTTTCTAGGCCCCTTTGCATTATAAATCTTCTCTCAGCCTCTTGCCAGTTTTACAACCTAACAATGTCTCTCTCAAGGACCTGGGAGCCATCACTTTGAAATATAATCACCAAGTAGCCACAGCACTTCTACATTCTAATCTGTGTTGGTGGGTAAGAGCCTAACTTTAATAAGCAGAAGTTTGCAGGCATGGACAGTCTAATCACATTGGGCACCCTCCTCCCCTCTCACTGGAGTGCTCAAAAGCTCTCCTGCTTTCATTTCAGGGCAGAGTCAAGTTTGACCTCTGCAGCTTATTGCAGCAGCCTTGAGTAAGACCTGATTCCTTCCTCTGTGTGTG
>CAUYQV010102151.1:0-28581 GCA_963574575.1 Galagoides demidoff
TTGTGGCGGGCGCCTGTGGTCCCAGCTACTTGGGAGGCCAAGGCAGGAGACTCGCTTGAGCCCAGGAGTTGGAGGTTGCTATGAGCTGTGATGCCATGGCACTCTACCCAGGGGGATAGCTTGAGGCTCTGTCTCAAAAAAGAAAAGTGAATATTGATTTTGTGGCTTCTAAGGATCTGTGGTGGGGAATCACAAAAGCCAGGTGGATCTGCTCTGTCCCCAGGGTCCTGAGGCCAGGCCAGGGCTGGGCTGGGGTACCACACAGTGGGGCTGGGACATACCCTGTCCAAGGAGATGTGGGAAATCTGGAAACGCAGAATGATGACCCAGATGAGCCCCAGGATGTGTGTCTGGTCTCCATCCACGATGTTCTCTGGCCCGATGAGGGGTATTGGCACCTGTAGGCACAGTTGGCTGGGCTAAACCATGAAGCCTGTGGTCCAGTAGGTGGACATAGGACCGGAGGGCCCTAGAATCCATCCTGCCCTAGCTGTGAGGTCCCCCAGGGAGAAGCAGACAAGGGACAAGTCCAGCATGGCAAAGACCTGGTTAGAGCCTTGGCCCCACATCAACCTGAGCAAAGCCCCAACCTGGGGGCCTGGGGTGGACCACTGGATTGGAAGAATTCCCTATGAGTGGGCTACAGATAAACCCAGGCCAAGACCAGTGGTTCAGCTATGGAGGTTTGAAATATGGAGTCATAATTGTCAATATATGAGCCAAACAGACAACACCAACTGTTGCTCTCATTTCTAAGGGTCTCTTAGCATCTCCAGGGGGTTGCTAGGTCCTTGCACTCACACCAAAACTCAGCCCTTTTCATCAGTGTTCTGGCTCCCACAGAGCAGGTAAAAAAATTCAGATTTCCAAGCTCCACTCAGTCATAGTCTTTTGGACCAGGGCCCAGGAATTTGCATTAGAACTTTGAGTGGTTCTTAAGTGCACTAACATTGAGAACTTCCTGCCCCTCCATCTAGCCACGGGAAGGGTGAATGTATCAAGGGGAGAAGGAAAGAGATAGAATAAAGCTCCGTGGGGTCTGGCCCCTGCTCTCCCCTCCCCCCTTTGGCTCCATCTTCCACTGTCCTGAATCACACACCATCAGGACTTGTAGTTCCAGGGGATTCTAAGCATAGTCCTTGGGGCCTTTGTGCTGACTGTCTCTGTAGTCTGAAAATATTATCCCCTCACGTAGCTGCGTGGCTACTCACCTTTCGTCCTTTAAGTCTTTACTCAAATGTCACTTTTTCTATCAGGCTTACTCTGACTACCTTATTTAAAATCTAAACCTGAGGCTCCACACCTATAACTCGGTGGCCAGGGTGCCAGCCACATACAGTGAAGCTGGCAGGTTTGAATCTAGCCTGGGCCTGCCAAACAACAATGACAACTACAACCAAAAAATAGCCAGGCATTGTGGCGGGCGCCTGTAGTCCCAGCTACTTGGGAGGCAAGAGAATCGCTTAAGCCCAAGAGTTTGAGGTTGCTGTGAGCTGTGACGCCACAGCACTCTACCCCGGGGGACATAGTGAGACTTTTGTCTCAAAAATAAATAAATAAATAAATAAATAAATAAATAAATAAATAAATAAAATAAAGTCTAAACCTGAGGGTCATTCCTCCCATCCAAATGCACATGCTTGATCCTTTCCCCTGCTCTGGTAGGGGTCTTGGTTTTGTTCCCTGGTATATCCCAAGCGCTTAGTAGACTGGCACATAGTATGTGATTAATCAACAAATACTGAATGAAGAAAGAAAGGGATTCTCCATAAGAACTAGAGGACAGCTGGCTTCAGCTGCCTCCTAGCCTGTGGGAGGAGGTGCTGTCCCCAGCTGTCCCCTGAGGACACTTTGTTCTTTTTGGCTTTTCCCTCCTCTCCCTGGTGTGTGATCCCTCTTGTGTCTACCTCAGCTTGGAGTTGGAGCCTGTGGTCAGGAGGGTGTTAGAATCTGCTCCCACCAGCTCGTGAGAGCTGATCCTCCCAACTTCCTGTTTAGTGATGTCATACTGGTAGCTTGAACTTGCTGTGATGGGAGTATTAATGCCGTAGAAATCAGCAAATACTACAAACCAGAGCCTTTATTCCCTCAGAGAGCCCGTCATTGAACATTTACTATGTTCAGTGCTGATCTGGGTTCAGTTAATCTGTCTCCTGTTGAAACCATAGGTTCCTTGAGGTCAAAGTCTGGACTTTGCTTATGGTATCCCCAGCATCTGGCATAGAACGCCTAGAGCATGGTCAGGTCTCTGCAAATGAGTGCAGTGCACATTCTGCCACTTACTGCGTGCTTGGGGGCAACTCCCTTGTCCTTTCTTGACAACAGTTGCCTCCTATGTGTATAGAGACAAGGATATCACCTTCACAGCTGTCAGTGATATGCTGTATATCAAAGCTTGGGGACAGCTGCAATGCCTCTGAAAAAAAGCCATGGTGCTCATATCCTTCCCAAGTTCCCGGAGACAGATGACTGGCTTACAGGGTCATTGTCCCTGGGCTACAGACCCCTGCCTCCCTGCTTTGGCTCCTTCCCTTCCTGGCTTTCGTCTGGCACACTGGCTCCCAGGCACTGAGTGTAAGCTCCTTTCCTGGACCTAAGTGATGGGCACACATCCTCAGGCTCGGTGACTTCACAGTCTCCAGGGACAGCCAACTCCAGGAGTCCTTGGTGTTCCCAATTTTTGGTTCTAAATATAAATGACCCCTGCATAGGGCCCCTTTGCACTGTACCACCCTGCATAGTCCCCACACACTGGCCATGAGGATCCCTCTGTGTTCCTGAAGCTCTTGTCTCCTTTTGCTGGTGACTTCTTTGGCCTGTTCCTTTCTTAAAGATAGCTCTGGCTTCCTCCTATTTCCTCACTGCCAGGCTTCCTGTCCAGGGCTCCTCCCTTTGTATCCTGCTCCCCACTGGACTCCCACTTCTGGGCTTTGCTGGCCAGTTAATCATTGGTTTTGCCTGGTGAATAATTCTGAGCCTGTGTTTCCTCATTTATGAAATGAGAAAGTTAGGAGAATACCGAACTCCTTTTGGCTGAGACTCCTGCGCTTCTCTCTTGTCACAGACAGGGGATACTTTCAGTCCCAGTAGGGCTGTTGCTTGTTCCTGCCTAAACCGATGGGGGCCCTCCAAGTCAGGGGTTCTGTACAGGGCAGGCTTAGCTTCCTGTACCTCTGTGTCCCACCTGCTCCTCCTTTATAGAGGACCCTCCTCCTCTGCTCTGCTGTGGCCCAGCCCAGGAATGATGCTCCAGTCCTTCAGCCTGTCCCAGCTGCTGCCCCTGCACCTCACACAGAAGCCCTCTCCATGGGGCTCACCTTGGACTTGAGGAAGGCCAGTGCACGGCTGCTATTCTCCAGAAAGTGGACACGCAGGCGGCCCTGGCTAGGGGGCGGCAGCATCTCCCCTGAGATGAGCTGCAGCAGCCGCAGTAGGTGGGTGCCATCAGACAGCTCTGAATATAGGTTCTGGATCCTGATACCCACCTGGGGAGAGGATGGGGGAAGGGGCAGGGTCTGTTTGCCCCATCCTGGGACCTGGGAAGTATAGCCCAGAGAAGCAGCTTTGGAGGAAAGAGCTCTGGGTCAAGAGAAGACTCTGGCAGGTGAAGCCGCAGCCTGTCCCCCAGGTCCACTGGCCAGAGCTAGGGGTACCATGGGGTGGGCTATGGGGTGCAACGGCTGTGCTCACCTGGCCGTGCTGGAAGACGTTGTTGATCCACTTGGTGAAAGTCTTTTCCTGCATCTGCATGTGCCGGGCCTGCAGCTTGCGCACGTGGCCCATCTCATACTCACAGTCCATGGTGGGGTCTGGACTGGGTGGGACCCAGAGCTCTGTGGCTGGGCCTCCTGCTATAGGGTGTATTGGGAATTGTGAGGCTAACCCACTATCAGGACTATAGCCCTTGGGCATGAGGGGTCACTGGACATTTCCCTAAGCCTAGAGACCCGGGGGCATGGAGTTCAGGGGAGGAGGTGGATACTGACGACCACTCTGCCAGGGACCTGGGGGCACTGCCTTGCCAGACTGTCCCTGTTTTTGGTGGTGGTTATAGCTTGGAGCTTAACCAGGGAAGGTCTGGTGCTTCTGGCTGGTACCATGTGCTTAAATGGCCCAAGACCCCCTTTGCCCCACCCTACCTTCCTGATGGTTCTCAGAGGCCCTGCTGCCAAGTGCCTTAACTACAACTGGCTGCTGCTCCTTGGGTTGACTAGGGCAGGTGGAAGGAAAACAGGAAACTGCCTACCTTGGTGATGTCTGAGTCCTGGGGAGGAGGCCCTGCTGGTCAGTTGGTGATGGCATTTAGCAGGGACCACACAGGGAGGGAGAAATATCAGGAGAGGCTGAGGCCATGCCACAGCCCTCCCCATGAGCCAGCGCGTCAGGGAGACTGCACACAGGCAGTGTTGTCCTCCCACCTGCCACAGGGCGTGGCCCAGACAGGGAGGGGGTGGCTCAAGAATGCTCGAGGCCCAGTGCCCATCCTCCTTCATCATCCTGCCCACCCACCTCCTGCTGCAGTTTCCCCAGCTCTAGATGGTGTCTTGGCCCTAGGACACAGAGACCCCTGGGACAGCCTGTTGGCTCTGGGTGGGAGAATCACAGGGCACTGAGGTCTGGGTGAGAGGCACCAAAGGGTAGAACCTCCATTGGAACCTCTTGGGGACCCGCTGCCCAATCTGGGGCTGCCTTTCCTCACCCCCGCCGAGTCCTCTTTGTGAAGACCCACATGGGGGATGAAGCGCCTGGGAACAGCCCAGAGGGCATCCTCAGACCCCAGGCTTGGGTTTCCAAGGCCTGACAGAGGTGTAACATACTTCGCACAGGGTTAAAGGGTGGGTATTCTCTCAAACCCAGGGGGCTCCCCCAGGAAGGGGGAAGTTGGAATCGCAAAGGCTGTGGCATCTCTCCTAAAATCAGAGCCATGGCTCTGGGGCTCCGCAGAGCTAGCTATGGCCTAGGGTATGGAGGCAGGGGTGCAGAGGGAGCCTCCTTGAGCACCCTTGGACTGCATGCAGAGGAAAAGCAAGTTCTAGTGGTTTCACACAGTTGTCTGGCCAAACTCAGGGTAGCAGTCACTAGGCTGTGTCTGCAGGCACCTCCACCTGGTGGTCCCAGAGACTTTGCTGGGAGGGGCAATACCCCTCAGGCAGGTGCTTCTGGTAGCCAAGACCCAAAAAAGGGCAGCATCCACCACCTGCCCTGCAGAGCTGGGCCTGGGCAGTCACATTGGACCCCCAGGGGGCTGTAATAGGCAGAGGAGCTGTGTTGAGAAGTGCTGTAGACTTGGGGTGGGGCAGCAGCTCCCTTGTGTCTGAGAGACACTTCCTCTCCTGTCATGCTTTCCCCTTGAGCTCTCTCCTGCTGCTGGCTTCTGAATGCTAGAGATGGGGCTGTGCTTCCTCCTCACCGACAGCTGCATCTATGACTCCAGTGCTCCCCTTTCTGCTCTCACTGCCCCTGCAGGGCCTCAGCACTGTCCTCTGCCTATGTCTCACCACCACTGCTGTTTCTTTCCGAAGCACAGCTCTGTGTGCACCTGAGAAGGTGCCCCATTGCCTACGTGGAAAGAAAACCCAGGCCTGTCAGACTTGCTAGAACAACGCCTTTGAAGGCTCACAGTTTATCTAAGCAGGCTCATCTGCCCTCACTCAGCCTAGAATGCTCCCTGTGGTCCTCCCTCCATTTCCTGGGCAGGAGTGTTCCTGTTCCAAGGCTGGGCATCAGCTCTCTCTCAGCTTACAATGTCTCTTTCCTTTCCCTATTGTCCACCTTCACCTGTCCTGTCATTCCAAGTGAAACCCTGCTGCTTCCAGGAAGCCCCACCTCCGTTCTAGGGATAACTGAGCTTGTGTCTCCTCCTGTTAAGATCCTTGGCCCATGGCATCTTGTGTCGTGTTGTGAGCACCAGGGGGAGGCTGAACTGCATGATAGATCTCAACAGACTTTGCTGTATTTGAAGTTGTTGGATGGGGCTGGGGGACTGCCTTCCTTCCTAGCTCAACTGCAGCTAAAGCCACTGCACACCTTGTAAAGACCAGTTCCTCTTTGGCCATAACTGATTATAGCCCCTGGAGAAATGAGAACCCTGTTGGTCAGTACAAAGTTTGAATTATTCATATTGCAAGTAAAATTGAAATCTCAAGTTGAACTGGTTTAAATGATATAAAGTGAATGTATTGGCCCACTTAACTGAAAAATTGAGCAGGAATAGGACTTCAGGTGAGGTTTGATCCAGCAGCTCAAATGTCACCATAGGCCTGGATTTCCTCTGCCTTTCCTCAATGCCTCCTTCATCTTCATGTTCCACAGGATGGCCTCAAACCCCCTGCAGCTCTGGACACTTCTCTTAATGCCATTGATATTGTTATGCCAATAGGCTTACTTCTTTACACTGCATGGTTCAGAGAAGAGGAAGTAACTCCCCAAAGAGCTGGAACAGAAGTCTGGGGGTCTGGCACTTACAGGTTTTAATTGGGTCATGTGTCCATTCCTGAACCAGTATCTGTGACCAAGGGGATGGGGTCTCTATCACTCAAACCTTATGGCTCAGAGTGAGGATGGGAAGAAGGGAGTGCTCTGCAAGGAAATTCCAGCTCTAGATAACCCAGAAAGTAGTGACAACAGGAAAAATCCTATGTCTACTATGGTCGGGACACACCTGTGAGGTGTGGCATGGGCAAAAGCAGTGCCAGCCACCCAGGGGCTCTTCCCAAGCCCCACGAGAGACTGCTCAGGCATGCTTTGCCCCCAGCCCCTGAGGAGCCCACCTCTGCGACTCCCTCCTGTCTTGGTTTCCAACCAAGAGGTGGGCTTGGGTCTCCCTCCAGCCTGTCTGCACACCTGGTCTCTGCGGCCTGTGCTGTCTACTCTGCCCTCCCGGGCCCTCAAGTGGTGGAGCTGTTTTCCTTCCAGAACAGCCCCATTTGGGGAGGCTCCTGTTTCGAACCAGAGGGCGGAGGAAAAAGATGGGTGGCTCACAGGCCCACATCACTCCTCTACCTTATTTCAGGGATCTACACTTTACCCCTGGGTGGCTGGCATGCCACCCCTGGAAGCCAGAGCCAAGGGGAGAATGGTAGTGCTTTTCCACCAGTTTATTAGTCAGCAGATTGTGTTTTCTTTGACACTTCTAAGATTACAAAATAAAAAAAAAATAGAAGCACTGTGTATTAGTTGCTTGGTTAATTGACATGTAACCTGATATATTCTTCAATTAGGCCAGTTTGCACCTGAACAAACTCAGTGGTTATGTGTCCTAAGAAGGCTATTCTGCTACATTCCATAGAGGAAACAAACGTAAAATGCTTCCCTCATCTTCAAGGCAATTTGTTCCAGGCAGCTCCTGGGCATAAGGAAGGAGCATGAAGAGTGTGAGGTGGAAATGTCCAGGCAATACTTGCCCCTGGGCAGTGGACTCCAGTATGTGCCCTCAGAGGCCCCACAGAAGCATGGGAGGGGACTGCAGACAGGGCAGCTGGGCCAGGGTTCTGCCAGGGCCTTGCGACAAGGGTGGGGATTGGGGGCAGCACAGGAGGCATTTTACTTTTCCTTAGCTGCTCTCACCTCCTGGACACCTGGCCTCACGATACAGCATAAGAATTCAACTCCTTGAACCATAGCCCCACTCCAGTGTTCAAAAGAGGATGGAATGCCAGCCTGGAGAAGCAAAGTGAACCAAATGAACGGCCCTCCCCTGTGCAGCCCGCTGCTGCTCCTGGGCTGTCCACGTGTGGGGCGTTGGAGTCTTGAGAGAACAGAGCTGCCAGGTTGGGGCATGAGTAGAAGCTGGTGGGACATCTGCATGTCCCCATGGAGCGGGGCAGTTTCAGCAAGTCTTAGTGCAATATTTCTTTGCAGATAGGGTCAGGAGGACCCCACTGGCAGGTTGACAACTTGGGACTTGGCTTTGGGAGGAACAGAGTAACATTTTCATTTCCTCTCTGAACTCAACACTGTGAGGCTTGTGTTATGTGATGCTATATGCTGTGTAGAAAGGAGGGCCTCGACGTGCTTAGATTTTCTTCTGTGGAGAGTACTAAGCTAGTTTTACACTTCTGGGCTTTAGGTACTTCCACCCTCCCTGCCACATAGAAACATGCTGGGTAGGAGGTCTGAAAATTGGGGTGGTAGGGGAAGGGCAACACAGCCTAGGGGAGCAGACCATGGGGGTGGCCCCACGGCCCTGCTGTGTCGGGGATAACTGGCAGTTTCCCAGACTCAGGGAACTTTGTGCCATCCTAGGAAGAGCCAAGTTGGTCCCCATCCCGAATGTTTTCTAGTGTTTTCCTTTTCAGTGAACTTTTCATGATAAATGACTTCATGTTGTAAAAGAAGATATTAAGGAAGTAGACACACAATTTCCTTTTTAACCCCCAAGAACATCACCAAGTCCCAGCAGAGAAAGAATCCAGCAGCCGGAAGTCTCTCCCATTTGAGGGAGTGGGGGTTGGGAGGCCACATGCCCTGGGAAGTTTCCTTCCATGGGGAGACCAGAAACCTCTGACTGCTGCCCCTATGAAAAATGTTCCTATGTGTCTACACAGACAAAACCAGGCCATGTCTACATGGTACATGTTGATAAACTTTAAAAATACTCACATGACATATATATTTATAAAAATGTATATGACAATTGAGCAGAGTTAAAGAAGAAAATTTTGAATGGAAAATCAGCCCTCACTGGCATCTCCAAGTCTTTGGACAAATAAACTCTTTCTTCTCCTCATCTTACCCTTCGGTGGCCTCTGCTATGCACAGACTAGGGGCAGTCCTCACAGTTCCAGCGCTCACAGAACTGTCTGCTCACATTGCAGTATTGGAATTAAAAGTGTTTCTTTTCTATGCATTTTGCTCACTTAAAAGTTCTCATTATGAGACTAAAAAAACCATGTTATGCATTTATTCCTCTCTTAAAACTATTTAGAAAGTAGGCTTGGTGCCTGTAGCACAGTGGTTATGGCGCTGGCCACATACACCGAGGGTGGCAGGTTTGAACCCGGCCTGGGCCAGCTAAACAACGACACCTGCAACAAAAAGAATAGCCAGGCATTGTGGCAGGCACCGGTAGTCCCAGCTACCTGGGAGGCTGAGACAAGAGAATTGCTTGAGCCCAGGAGTTTGAGGTTGCTATGAGTTGTGATGCTGCGGCACTCTAACAAGGGTGACATGGTGAGACTCTGTCTCAAAAAGTTAAAAAAATAAAAACTATTTAGAAAGTAAACTAGGAAGTATGAGGGTTGGCATCTGGACCTAAATGCTTCCCCTCATCATTACATATATATTTGCTCTTAAATCTTCAGATCTGGCCTTGATGTTACCAGAGGCAGGTGACAAAAAAATAATTGTATGGTTTTTGGAAGGTTCAGTGGGACTGTTCTGATTTCATTCATTTCTGGTGCCCTGCCATGCCATGTGGCCATTGCTATTTTGTGTCTCTCTATTGCATAAATAATGTTGAAAGGCACCTGCCTCCCCCTGCTGGTACCCAAAGAGGAGGGTGGTGTTAAGAATGAACCACCTTCTCCTGACACCGACATCTGAACAAGAGGTCCAGGAAAGTTTACTCAGGGGATTTGGGGGAAAGAACACTCAGAGCCAACACAAAGGTATTAAGTGCCCAAATCCTTGAAGGAAAGGGTTTTATATGTAAGATTCCACTTTGTTTCTATATAAAGGTTTTTATCCTGTAGAGGGGAAAAAACATCACTGGACATCATAAATGCCTGTTTTCACAAAACCAATGTCTAACTCTGGCAGACTGATCTCATCTACTCACCAGCCCAGGACAAGGCTGGTCTCTCATTCACCTGTGTCCACAGAGCCTGGGACACTGCACACAGCAAGACAGGTTTTCACTGAATTTAAATCCTGTCTTCAACCAAGGTGGTTTGGGGAGATTTAATGGTTGAGGAACAGGGTCACTAAGGAGAACCACCTCTTTTCCTTCCACACTGCAACATGACTTGAAACGCAAACTGGAAGTCTTGCCGGGGTTAATAATGGTTGTTGAGGTCCAAATTCCTAATAAAATATGGCTTTACTGGGAAGGCCGCAGAAGGAAGGTCTGGGAGGACTGGTGATCTAGTCAGCAGGGTGCTGGGAAAGAGGGGGCCCGGGGCTCGGTTGCCTTCTCTGCTGGGGCCTGCCAAAGGGATGGGGTGCTCAGATACAATGCATCCGCCTCCCAAACCCGGGGACATCAGTCTTCTTCTCTTTGATAGACAGTCTGGAGAGAGCAGAAACTCTCTGCTCTATTTTTTTCCCACTCTAAATATAGAAGAAAACAAAATAAATTAAGATAGTCTTTGCTGCTTCCCGGTGCCCTCTGAAGAATAGACAGGTACTCTGGGGGTCATTCATAATGACAAGCAGCCCAAGCAGCCCCAAAGACCCAGCTACTCCTGGCAAGTCCCAGCCTACTCCCCCAAGGTTCCTGGGAGTCCACCAAGCCCATTTCCATGTGTTTCTCCAGGCTGCCAAGTACTCTCTGGACAATTTTCCTTTCTTCTCAACCCTTCAATCTCCTTAACCTTCCTTGGCAGCCCCTCCCCCCCAACATTTTAATAGAAACTCAGGGAATTCCGAAGGTGAAAAGACCTCATCTAGTGTCCGGTGTCTGTCCTCCCCATTCTACAGATGGAGAAACCGAGGCACAGAGCGGGCAGTGCCTTGCTCAAGGTCCTTCAATGAGTCAGTGGCAGAGCAGGCCTCAAGCCCAGGTCCCCTGACTCCCCTGCTGTGGCCCGCCTTCGGCCTGCATCTTAGTCATCCTTCAGCAGGGACTTCCTGTGAGAGGGGGGCACAAGGTGTGGGGGCAGGCTGTTGGGCAGCTCGTAGCCATCGAGCTTGATCTTGATGAGGTGCTTGGCCAGCGCGAACTCCTCCTCATCCAGCATGCCGTCACAGTCACAGTCAGCCAGCTTCCAGATCTTGCCCAGAACGCTGTTGGGCAGCTTGGAGGTCACCATCTCCTTCTTGGCGTTAACGCCTGATATCTTGCCATTGACAGGTGACAGAGCGTAAAAGAGCTCATCGTAGGCAGGCTTGTCTTTGGCCACGACCCACTCCTCCTCGTCAGCGCCCTCCTTGGCGCCCTCCCCATAGCCCTGGTTGAAGGGGCCCTCGGAGGTGCCTTCGAAGGCGCCGCCCTGGACGAGCTGCGTGGGCATGCTCGTCTCCTCCTGGCTGATGAGGCTCATCAGGGATGAGATCTTGTTGCTCAGCATGTTGTCTACGGCCTCAATGAGCTTGGGCTTCAGCGAGTGGAATTTGGTGAAGTCGTAGTTCTCAAGCTGTTCCTGCAGGAGATAAACCACAGGCTCGGTCAGTGCTCACACTTCAGGCGGGAATGGGCAGGGACAGCCGGGGAGATGATTCCTGCCTGAGAGCAGACCATGCTCCTCCACAACCCTGTGTGTGTGGGGGGGTTCCCATATCCAGACTCATGAGATATAGGAGTAATTTTTTGGAACAAGAAATAAGTTGCATGGGATGTAACATGGCTTTTTCTGCAGTAGTCAATCTCTGCTGGTAGTCATACAAGTGACAGCAACCCCCAGGACTCTGAGAAATCCCCTTTCACCTGTCTTTTCAAATGTTCTAGAGAATTAGTAAGTGACTTTACTACACACTTCACTTGATCTTTGCAATGATCGGGGAGTGAGGAAGGGCAGGTATTGAACCTGGTTTTACAGATAGCTACATGGGGCGTCCTGGTGGGGTCGAGACTAGAGTCCCTGGCTCCTAACGATTTCCGTCCTGGAACATGGAGCTGTGACCCAAGGATGACATTTAGGTAAAACAATTAATTAAAGACTTGGTTTTTAGATCAGCTAAGAATGTGGTTTAGCGTACGTTCTCACTGGCTCTAACCTCTTCTGAATGAGCCCAGGAGGCTACTCAAGTAGCACCCTGTAGGAACAGCCCCACCAAGGCATGGCCTGCCCAGATTCACGGGAGCTACTTTACTACCCCAAGCACCTATTTAGCCAGGGCCACGCAGAACCTGCAGATACAGAGTAGTCACTACAAATCAGCTGTGATTTAAAAAATATGGACAAATAAGTAAAAGTGGAAACTAGGAGGAGGGAGAGAAGAAGGGCTGGGAGGGGAAGTCTATGAACCCAGCCAGCAGGGCTGAGGACCACTGGACAGGTCAGAAGTTTCAGCTCCACCTCATAGGAGAAGTGAGCCATCAGCAAATAGAGCAGCAGAAGGAAACAGCAACTGCTGGCCAGGAGGGACAGGATGCCACTGTGGCTGTGTGGATGGTGCTCTAGAAACAGCCCTTCCTACCTTGGTTCTCCTTGTTTACACATTTGTCCATCCATCTTTCCTTTATCCACCCATCTGTCCACCCACTCAACTTTTATTGATCATTTGCTATGCATCAGACCCTGTTCTAGGGCCTGGTGATATACATATGAAAAGCCACAGTTCCTGCTTTAAAGGAGCTTAGGTTATAAAGGAAGGAGGGACCGTGCCAGCTATTAAGTTCCCATCTGCTTTTGAAAAGGACTTAACCTTAAGCTTTAAGTCAATGACTAGAAAGAAAAATAAAATAAAGAATTTAAAAAGGACTTAACTTATAGGAAGAAAAGGATATACTGCATATGAGAAAGTCATATTTCGACTTCATGCCTGTAGCTCAGTGAGTAGGGTGCTGGTCACATATACCGAGCTAAACCTAGGTTTGAGCCCAGGCCTGGGCCAGCTAAACAACAACAACTACAGCCAAAAAATAGCTGGTCATTATGGCAGGAGCCTGTAGTTCCAGCTACTTGGGAGGTTGAGGCAGGAAAATCGCTTGAGCCTAGGAGTTGGAGGTTGCTGTGAGCTGTGATTTCACAGCACTCTACTGAGGGTAACTAAAAAAAAAAAGTTATATTTCTATCTGTGGTGTGGGGGTATGTCAGCCTGTTTAGCTGTCAGCTCTGTCCCACCACCATCTGAAGTTCATGGCTTCACTTCCAAATATCCACATAGAATTCCTGCCCTGCCACATGCCCTAGAGACCACAATGTGGCCTTTCCATTGGAAAGAAACCTATATGTCTACCTACAGGGTCAGGGTAAACGAATGGCCACACTATATAGTTCAATATTATGTAGCATGGAAAACCAGGTCATTGAAAGGGAGAGGAAGGGAGACATCATAGCAGATGGCTAAGGTTAGAAAATTACTCCCTGTAAGCACAGATTGGGGTGTCCCTAGGGACATGCACTATCTTATTGCTATTCACAGCCCTCACTGCCCAAGGAGAGAAAGAAACCTGTTCATTCCAAGAGAGAAACTTTCTAGCCCTGAACTGTGAGAGTTATCTAGGGCTTTACATGAGGGGCTTCAAATCTAATGAAAAATGTTTTCAATGGCAATTTTACCAAATAAATGCAGAAATATCTCAGGTCTCGAACCTATGAGCTCAGGCAATACAACTGCCTCAGCCTCCCAAGTGCTGGAATTAGAGGCATGAACCACTGCGCCCGGCTTCAGAAATATCCCTGGTATAATAGTTTTATGTGGACTGTTTACTGACAATTCTAGCAGTGGCCAAAGATAGGCCATTCAATTTTCTGGAGATGAGGCAGGGAGATTCTTGAGGAAAAGTCAGATCTGAATATTTTGGACAAAAACAATGTATCAGGGTACTGGGGGTAAAAAAACCCAAATTGAGAAAAAACTGGAAGGCAAAAATAAAAATGAAAAATAACTTATAATCCCATAACCCAGCAATAAATACGTATGCTCTTTGGGCATACGTTTCTAGCCAATTTTATACACATACATGCACGCACACTATTTAACTGAAATAATACCACAATTAAACAACTTGTGTTTTTAAGAAACAATGTGTCACATTTTTCTGTGATATTTATTTATTTATTTTACTTGAGATAGTCTCACTCATTTGTCTAGGCTAGAATGCAGGGTCTCAATCATAGCTCACTGCAACCTCAAACTCCTGGGCTCAAGTGATCCTCCTGCCTCAGCCTCCAAGGAGCTGGGACTACAGGCACCTGCCACAATGCCTGACTAGTTTTTCTAATTTTAGTAGAGACAGGGTCTCAGTCTTGCTCCGGCTGGTCTCAAATTCCTGAGCTCAGGCGATCCATCCACTTCAGCTTCCCAGAGTGCTAGGATTACAGGTGTGAGCCCAAAACCTTACTAGTTGCGTGATACTGAACTGTACAGCTGTGCTACACAGTTATTTATTTACCCTGTCCCTGTGGTTGGAAGTGTAGGTTATTTCCAACAGAGTCCACGTTGTGGTCTCTAGGGCATATGGCAGGGCAGGAATTCTGTGCTGATATTTGGAAGTGAAACCCTGAACTTTAGACGGTGGTGGGACAGGGCTGACAACAAAACAGGGTGATATACCCTTAGAGAAGGGCCCCCAACACTTTCTCAGGCAGCAAACTCTGCGGCCATCACACCATGCGGAGCTAGCCTGAAACCCAGTACATGGTCTATGCTCAGCTCAGAGCAGTGAGGTGGTGCAGGCCTGGGTTCTAAGGTGAGTTCTGGTTTCTGTGTCCTTCATCCTCACTGACAGATCACAGTTACCAGCATGTTACACCCATATCAGCCTGCACTTTAGGCTCCTGTTGCCAACGTCTCAGATAGTCATGGGGACTGAAAAGAGGATGCCAAGCAGGTGGAGGGCAGGCCTCCCCCATGGGATTCCCTGGGTGCACGGACACCGACCTTATTGTCTCATGAGTGAGAAAACATTTTCTATGCTTGGAGCACACACAGCCCTGTGTCTGGCCCTGCAGAAGGAGGTGATGCCCACTCAAACCTCCCACCAGCCTAAGGGACATGGATTCAGACTGCAAACATCTGAAAACCAGTAAGGGGGAATGGCCATGTATTAGCAGCAGCTGTTCCTGCTCTGGAGAGTAATAGGAAGTAAATCCTCCACTCATGCCCCTGTGGTCCACCACAGGCCTGACCAGGGAGCGGGGGTACCTGTTAAGCTGTTGTCATCACTGCCTTATCCCAGGGTGGATCCAAAACAGTTCTTTCTATTGTAAAAAATACACACTGGGGAATTTACAGATTTGCCCATCAGCAATTGTATCCACCACGCCCAGGATCCTGGCACTGCTTCCTCTCAAAGAGACAAAGGTCAGTTCCCAGTCCAGTCCCCAGCTAGGCTATCCCCTGCCCACTCATGGCCAACATTGTCCAGGATCAGTTTTCAAATCACACAAAGGTCTGAGCAGATGGGGGCTGACTCTGCTGCCCTCTGCTGTTGAGATGCTGCCAGCTCAGCTGTGGGATCCAAATTCTCTCTCCAGTTATTTTACCTTTAGCTCTATTTATCCCGCCCCACCTTTTTTTTTTTTTTTGAGACAGAGCCTCAAGCTGCTGTCCTCAGTAGAGTGCCATGGTATTACAGGTCACAGCAACCTCCAACTCCTGGGCTCAAGCGATTCTCTTGAATCCCCAGTCCCCAGGTAGCTGGGACTACAGGCACCCGCCACAATACCTGGCTATTTTTTTTTTTTTTTTCAGTTTTGGCTGGGGCTGGGTTTGAACCCACCACCTCCGGCATATGGGGCCAGCACCCTACTCCTCTGAGTCACAGGCGCCACCCACACCCAGCTATTTTTTGGTTATAGTTGTCATTGTTGTTTGGCAGGCCCAGGCTGGATTCGAACCTGCCAGCTCTGGTGTACATGGCTGGTGCCTTAGCCGCTTGAGCTATAGGCACAGAGCCAACACTCTTTTTTTTTTTTGAGACAGAGTCTCACTATGTTGCCCTCAGTAGAGTGCTGTAGTGTCACAGTTCATAGCAACCTCAAACTCATGGGCTTAAGCAACTCTTTTGCCTTAGCCTCCTGAGTAGCTAGGACTACAGGTGCCCGCCACAACGCCTGGCTATTTTTTTGCAGTTGTCATGTTGTTTAGCAGGCCTGGGCTGGGCTGGAACCCTCCAGCCTTGGTATATGTGGTTGGTGCCCTACTCACTGAGCTACTGGTATGGAGCTTTTTTTTTTTTTTTTAGCCCTATTTATCCCCCTTTAAGATAGACTCTCACTGTTTCCCAGGCTACAGTGCTGTGGTTCCAGCCTAGCTCACAGCAACCTCAAACTCCTAGGCTCAAGTGATCCTCCTGCCTCAGCCTCCTGAATGGCTGGGACTAGGTACCTGCTATAGTGCCTGGTTAATTTTTATTTTTTTTTTGTAGAAATAGAGTGTCACTCTATTGCCCTTGGTAGAGTGCCATGGTGTCACACAGCTCACAGCAACTTCCTTCTCCTAGGCTTAGGTGATTCTCTTGCCTCAGCCTCCCGAGTAGCTGGTCCTACAGGCGCCTGCCAAAATACCCAGCTATTTTTTTGTTGCAGTTAGGCCGGGGCTGGGTTTGAACCCGCCACCCTCAGTATATGGGGCCGGCACCTTCCCCACTGAGCCACAGGCATTGCCCAATTTTTCTTTTTCTTATAGAACTCCTGAGCTCAAGTGATCCTCTCAGCTTGGCCTCCCTGGGATTACAGTGCCACCACACCTGGCCAGGAATGCCTATGTCATTGCTGGAAGAAAAAAAATACATTTCTGTTTATATTCTTAAATATAGCTAAATCATGTATTTACCAGGCATACTCACCTTTAATTTTGGCATCAAGAGCTGTCATCAAAACAGTAAGAATAAGCCACCCCTGAGTTAATGTCAAAACTTCCCCTCTGGCTGCCTGCTGACCCTCACCTCCACTGCCTGATCATCCCTTCTTCCTGCTTTCTCCTCCTCCTGCCTCCAGATGCACCTGCCTGCAGTTTTTAGGCTGTAATAACTTTAGAGCCATCACTCTGTGGCCCAGGACAGAAGATAGTAACCAGTGGTCTCAGCGTGTGCAGTATGCAAGTGGGCTTTGTTTGATCTATGTAGCATTTTTGGAAAGTCTAAGCCAAAATTTGAAAACCAGGTAATTTTACAAATGCAGATTTCTGGTTTCTTTTGACTGAGGCAGGCCCATGGGGTATCACCCGAGGGACTGACCAGGAATTCTGAGCTCTCCAATCTGGTCCCACGTGGGAGCCCTGACAAATTCTCATTGCACCTGCAGACTCATGGCCTCCTTGTGAAACACTTCTTAGAACTCACCTTTCTATGAAATGTGGAAAGACAAAAGACAGCCAGAGAGGGTGACACGGTTTCTCACGCCTGGCCTGTTTTACTTGTTCGCGCCATCAGTTGGTGTAGATCTGGAGGCATCTGAGTTTGCATCACTTTACAGAGAACTATGGCTCCCCATAAAGATGGGTTTTGGTATTGGACAAGAAGATGGCCAGCCTGGCTCTGTGAGGACGACCCAGAAGGCAGATGGGGACCTTGTTCGGGAGGACATGCTCATCTAACATCAGCATAGGGTGGTGGACACACTGCTCAGCCCAGGGCTGGCTGAATGTAGCACACATTCACACTCAGCTGGGGCTGCCAGGACACAACTCAAGAGAGGCCCTGAAATCAGACCAAAGGCTGCCCAATGCCATACTTTAAGCAAAATCCTCACTGTGTCCAGTGCAGTCCAGCCATGTCCATAGAGCCCCACGGCCCCAAGGGAGCCCTTGAGCCTGCAGCAGCAAGGCCACTTGAGCACTTAATCCTAAGTGCAGGGCAGGGCCAGGCGGGGCTGGAGGAGGCTGCCCACGGTGACCTTCAAGGCCACTCCCAGCTTTGATTCCCTTAAGGTGAGAGAATTCTGAAAAACAGGTGTCCTCCCACCATCAAACCATCCTTCTTGAGTGCAGTCTAAGAGGGGTGCTCGTCTGATTTTTTTCATGTGAGCTTCATTTCATTTACCTTTTCTACATGTCCTCTGACTCCTGCATTTCAGAAGGCAGGCTATTTCTGCTTTATTCATAGCCTGCTATTATAGATCACCACCACCATAGGAAGATGAGCTCATTGTATTCTCCTTAACCCTAAACCATAAGCCTCTCATGTGTTCCCAGTAAGTAGCCAGACCCTGTGACATGGCATCCCCACCCTCTGCCCACCATGTTGCAATAGGTGCCCATTACCTGCATTGCCTTGACTTCAGGGAAGTCTCCTGCAGAAATCTGGTATTCTCGTTGTAGCTGAATGTAGATTTCTGGTAACCTGCTGATAAGCTCTCTCTTCTTGTTTTCCTTTCCAAATACACTCGGCATCTCCTTCTTCAGGTGGCTGATGATGTAAGCATGTACCTAAGAGGGCAGGTGAGGATGTGTCATGTAGAACAGGCAAGATGGCATCTTACATGCATTGTAAAACACAAGGGCACCCACCAGAACCACCGGCCTCACTCCCTTCCTCCCATGGGAGTGAAGCCACCTAAGGAGGCTGGAACACAGGCCGGACTTGGGGGAACCCTATCTACAGTTCTACTGCACCTCTGAGTGGCAGTGCTGGTGTCTGTGTAGGAGTGAGAGATGCCAGTGGGGCCTGGCTGGGAAAGCTCTTAGTTCTGGGGATTAATCAGAAGACCCAAGAAAAAGCTTCACAAGGGCTGGTGCCTGGGAACATCAGGCCATGAAACTGGAGGCTGCTAGAAATGGCTGATCTACATGGAAATCTGTGCACAGTGGGTAATGAGAATTCCCGTAACCTCCCTGTGGACAGATTAGACCGGAGTCCTCAAACTTTTTAAACAGGGGCCAGTTCACTGTCCCTCAGACTGTTGGACGGCCGGACTGCGGGCCCAGGGACGAGTCAGCTACTAAGCAGGACAGGTAGTGGCGGCAAAAACACCTGGCAGCCCGGATAAATGTCCTCGGCGGGCCCCATGTGGCCCGCAGGCCGTAGTTTGAGGACGCCTGGTTTAGACCCTGAGATCTCCACATGTGGCACTAAAGTTATTTTTGCATAAGACCAGCTGCTTGGAACGAGGCTGGATGGCAGAAGGTTCTGGGCAAGGAGCCTCCACGCCCTGAGGAGTAAGCCCCATAAACCCTGATCAGGGCAAGGTTGGGGGAGGTAGCCAGGGGGCTGTCACTCGAGGGGGGTGAGTCCCCCTGGGACAGCTCTGTTTGGCCTGTGTCACACCTTCCTTAACACTTAGACTCACGACATTAAGAAATGTTCATTACAAAAGTTCTCTTTGTGTATCTTGAATTCTACAGAGTAATTCAGAAGTCAAGTAAATAACTAAAATAAGAAAGGATGAAAAACAGAAGAGTGGCTACAAAAAGAAAATGACTATGTAGCTATGGAAAATCCTATTACAGAAAACAGACTTCTACTGTAATCTTGTGGAAGAATGGAAATTAAATAAAGGGGGTGAGCAGATACATTCTGTAGCTCTGCTGAGGACCTCTGCATGCAGATACGTATTGGGTACAGCCAAAAACATTTTGCTGGGATTTGAACACTAACATAAGCATGGGATGCAAATGCTGACACGCTCAGACCAAGCAATGAGAGCCTTCCACCTGAACAGAAGCACACACTGTGTGCCGCCTGGCCATTGTAGAGATTATTCTAAACCTTTCCATCACCAGCAAACTTGTTTACTTACTTCCCAGATGAAAACAACTTAATATGTTTCTAAGTTCTTAGAGATAACTAGAGAAATCCAACTTGGGAGTCCTTTATTTGTAATAAGAGTTCTGGGCTTTAATTGCTCTTCTGAGGATCTGGTGAATGAGTGGTAAACTGGAAATTTCTTTGCTTTAGATGGTGAATTTCTGGCTTGGTGTGTGTTGGGGGGTTGAGAAGGGCTGGGGCTGTGGGAACCCCTAGGATGGGAGGGGCTGAACTGGGGAGAGACAGCCGTTCACCAGCTGTCATCACATCATTTCCTGGGCCTCGGCCTTGCTGGACCTCTGGACTGGGCATGTGGGTATCTCTTGCGTCTGTGCCCAGGCCTGCTCAGCTCTGGAGCCAGGCCAGTCAAAGCAGAAAGCTCCATAGCCACTCTGTCTCCCACACATGAGGGCTCCCACTGAGATCCCCATTCCTACCATAGCCCAGCTCTGGAGCAGGTGTCAGGTCCCTGCTTAGGGAAGGCTTAGTCCCACTCCTCAATCCAGCTGATGGCCCACCCAGCCCCAATACCCCCTAGGATGTCACCCTGTTCCTGGACTCTTCCTGGTGTCCAGGGCTTATTTTATCTGGGCTACACTCAGGTGATGTGCCCCTGCCATGTCTCTCCACCAAATGGTGCCTGCTCCCTCACCTTAGACCTCTTGGTGTTTACTGGCTGATGACTGGGGCTGCTGGATCATGGCCTGCCCCTGGATACCTGGCTTCCAGTGCCCTGATGAACCTTGGGGCAGATCTTGTGTGCTAAGTTTCCACTCCTCCTCCTTCCACCAGCCTGGTGCTCCCTGAGTCATGACCCTCAGGTGCCTTGTTCACGCTGCAGGCAGCTTTCAGGCCCAAATTCCACTTCTAGGAAGTTCCGCTGGCCTGTTCTGTAGAAATCTCATGTCCTGTTGCCTTTGCAAGTCCACCCCACTCCTGTTCTTCCTGGGGCATCCTAAGATAACAACCCAGGATCAGCTTCTATACAGGGACCCTGTGTAGAAACTTTAGGAAGTTTATCAAGTTATAAAGTAATTTTCCAATTGGTTGAGTATTGAATCTGGTCTAGGAATTCCTATGACTTACTTAAGGTAGATAGATAGAGAGCTGGCACTAGCATTTGCCTGCCTCATTCCTGCTGATCTAGAATTCATTACTTTCTGTGGGTATGAATTAAAAATCTTACTAAAGTTATTGAAAATGTGGATTCAAAGTGAACTGTGTGTCACACCGTTCGGACAGTTTTGGTCTGGGATTTGACTGCTGATGGCCCCTCATTCACTGGGCAGTGTTTGAAGGTCACTGCATAGGAATGTGGATAAAGACTGTCATTTTTTAAAGGTGCCTGGTGAGCAGAGGGGACAATCTGATGGCTAAAATCCACGGTCAGCTTCAGAAGTGCACTCCTACCCTTATGTGTTAAAGACTTCTCCAAATAATGCTGGACCAGGGGCTAGACCTTGTGGTGTCCCCATGGAAGGAGGTGGAAATACTGGGACCTTTTGTTCTTTATAATGAGAGAACTAATTGAGAAGAAAAGGAAAGAGGGGAAAGGAGCTCCAGTGCTGGAAGACCAGGCTCAGGTCTCCAGGGTCCTGTCTAGCTTGCTCAGCCACAAACTGGAAATGACAACATTCATCTCAGAGGTGTTGCTGCGAGAATAAAAGAGATCACAGGATTCAAATGCACTCTGCCTACCAGAAAGAGGAGTAGAAACATTACTTGTTCTTATTAACTAATGGACAACAGCCGACAGCTGGAGGGGTGGTGATGACAGAGAAGGCACCCGGCTATTTAGTCCTCACCGAACAATTAATAAACTGTCTATGTTTGAATAGTAATAGGATGAATTTGGATCCCAAGTGTTTAATTCACAAGGATATAACACTGGCCACAGGGGGCTTTTGAATGTTCTTATCTTGTTTGATTCATCCTTTCTCATGAGCAATTAGAAAAGCCCCAAGTCAGCTAATGGTGATCAGTGGGCACAAATCAAAAGGACCAAAGTGACAACATGACAATATTTCTCAGGAGGGCTAATAACTCAACAGGCAGAAAGGGATGTCTTCCCCTTTAAATGTATATGAATTTATATGAAGTTCACACACACTCTGATACAAATCCTGTTAATGTACCCAGTGATGTGTGCGTGAGTGAGAGTGTATATGTGTGTGTGTGTGTGTGTGTGTACATGTGGGGATGTGTGTGTACCTCCATGACTGACAGCCATGTAATCAGGAGGGGGCTTAGAGGGCAACCCTAGGCAGGGAGTGCAGGAAGCTACCAGTGCTTGTAGTTGAATAAAAACCTTGATGGAATTTGGGCTCCGGGCAGCAGCTCTGGGGAAGGCAGAGTGGGATAGCGTGTGCCATTCTCATCAGCAAACTTAACACAACCTATTGGAGAACTGAAGCTTTATAAGCCTAGCTGGAAACTTGCAGAGAACATTTAAAATCAGGAGATGGGCTTGGTGCCATAGCTTAGTGAGTAGGGCACCGGCCACATACACTGAGGCTGGCAGGTTTGAACCTAGCTTGGGCCTGCTAAACAACAATGACAACTGCAACCAAAAAATAGCCCGGCGTTGTGGCAGGTGCCTGTAGTCCCAGCTACTTGGGAGGCTAAGGCAAGAGAATCACTTAAGCCTGAGTTGGAGGCTGCTGTGAGCTATGACGCCACAGCACTCTACTGATGGTGACATAGTAAGACTCTGACTCAAAAAAATATATAAATAAAATCAGGGGATGAACACAATTAAAAAGTATGGTTATGGAGTGATGCCTATGACTCAGTGAGTAGGGTGCCGGCCCCATATACCGAGGGTGGTGGGTTCAAACCCAGCCCTGGCCTAACTGCAACAAAAAAATAGCCAGGCGCTGTAGTGGGCACCTGTAATCCCAGCCACTTGGGAAGCTGAGGCAAGAGAATTGCCTAAGCCCAAGGAGTTGGAGGTTGCTGTGAGCTATGACTTCACATCATGCTACCAAGGGTTAATAAGTGAAATGCTATCTCAAAAAAAAAAAAGTATGATTATGATGATATAAAAAACTCAGTTAAACCAGAGACCCAAAAGGTGAACTCAGGGGGCAATAAGGGTGTGAGACTGTTAGAGGCAGAGAAAAGCAGCTGACCTGTTCTTTGTTGAGCAGGGGTTTGTTCTGTTCAGAGCAAACTGGCAGTAATGGCACATATGATTCTGAATGGCCTTAAAGGGGACCCCAGGGGGCCCACACAGTTGTTTGAGGTTGACCTTCAAAGAGACGGGCTTCCATATATGGGCTCAGGCACTGACACACACATCCACAATAGCTTGAGGCTGCCGACTGAGCTATTTTTAAAGCCCCATCCTAGACAAGGCATTAAGGTGATTATCACCCACTGGACATGATTCGCACACACCTCTGCCAACATCCATGTGATAAATGAAATGCTTAATTTGTCCAAGCACAAGTCTGACAGACAGGACAGCCAGGCTCTACACATCACAGGTGACTAAGGAGAACACGTTTTGAAGATGAAACTAAATGTCACAAAACTATAATGAACCTAAAAATCACTGACCTCCCCTTTTCTTTCTCAGTTTTACTTATTCCTTCCTCAAATGGTGCCTCATTTTTTTGTTGAGCAAAGATCTCTAAATGGGTGGAAACCTTCCCTATTCTTGGGCAATGTGTTTACAACGGGTGGGGTCTGACAGTGAACTTGCCTCACGTTTTACTTTTGTTCTTTTTATCCCATAAAGAGTATTGTTTGAGATTTATATGAGTCTAATTTCTCTCTCTCTCTTTTTTTTTTTTTTTTTTTTGAGACAGAGTCTCATTATGTCACCCTCAGTAGAGTGTCACAGCTCACAGCAACCTCAAACTCCTGGGCTCAAGTGATTCTCTTGCCTCAGCCTCCCAAGTAGGTGGGACTACAGGCACCCACCACAATGCCTAGCTATTTTCTTGTTGCAGTTGTTGTTGTTTTTTTGTTTTCTTTTTTAGAGACAGACTTATTTTATTGTCCTTGGTAGAGCGCTGTGGCATCACACAGCTCACAGCAGCCTCCAACTCCTGGGCTTAGGCAATTCTCTTGCCTCGGCCTCCCAAGCAGCTGGGACTGATATTTGGGGCTGGCGCCCTACTCACTGAGCCACAGGCACCGCCCTAGACAGAGAATTTTATAGAATAAACAGATTAATGTAGAAAGCAAGGTCATAAATCTGGATTACAGATGAATGCCTTCTAGACCAAGAAGTCAGAATGATGGGGGGTTGAATCTAAATTTTGGGCTCGGCGCCTGTGGCTCAAGCAGCTAAGGCGCCAGCCACATACACCTAAGGTGGCGGGTTCGAATCCCCAGCCCGGGCCCGCCAAACAACAATGATGGCTGCAACCAAAAAATGGCCGGGTGCTGTGGCGGGCGACTGTAGTCCCAGCCACTTGGAAGGTTGAGGCAGGAGACTCGCTTGAGCCCAGGAGTTGGAGGTTGCTGTGAGCTGTGATGCCATGGCCCTCTACCCAGGGGGACGGCTTGAGGCTCCATCTCAAAAAAAAAAAAAAAGAATCTAAATTTTGCCACTTAACAGGCTTGAAGCCTTAAGGCTGTTATTTCATCTTTCTGAGTTTCAGTTCCCTCATGTGTGAAATGTGGATAATAATATCAAACTCTGGGTAGTTACCAACAGGATCATAACATGTACTGCAAATTGCATAGTGCCAGAACACTGTTGGTGCACAATAGGAAAAGTGAATCAAGAGAAGGAAAGACTAATATACCAAAATGAAAGAATTTTTAGAAAATATAAACGCTCCAAAGGTGAAAAACTTAGATTAACTCCTTATCAGAATACACAGTGGTATTCTGTGCCTCTCCAGACCTACATTACATGGGCCTGCGCAGATGGCCTACCTCAAGGATGGCAAGGAAGTTCCATGGGTATGGCACTTTACATTGCCTGCAAGTTTTTGCTCCTTATTTATATATACAACTAAATACGCAGCATCTTGAATCAATGGGCCCTCAGCAATAACTGGTAAAGTAAAAATGTCCACGAGCATTTAAAAAGAGTTCAAAAACACAAGTTCATAAATGGAATATAAAACTAGAGATGGTATAAAATAAATGTCATCAGCTAGTGGTCAAGGCCATTGTGCTGAATTCTGCTTCTTATCTGGCTGGGACTCTGTTTCCTGTCCCTCCTTCTCCATGGTACTGTCCCAGTGGCAACTGGCACTGAGAAGCCCAGTCTGCAAATATCCGTACTTCAAACATTTTCCTTTGTTAAAAGGAACAAGCCAGATACTATTCTTAGGAAGAAAAAAAAAATACAAGCTTTTTTCCTATAAGTAAGCTCAGCAAGTTTGACTGTCCCCACTCCCTGCATCTACACAAGGGTTTTCATTATTTGGTGTCAGAATACAGAGCAGTATTCTGTGCCTCTCTAGACCTACATCACGTGGGCCTGTGCAAAGGGCCTAACTCAAGGATGGCAGGGAAGTTCCATGGTATGGCACTTGACATTGCCAGCAAGTTTTTGCTCCTTATTTATATATATGACTAAATACACAGCATCTTTAGTCAATGGGCCCTCAGCAATGACTGGTAAAGTAAAAATGTCCACGAGCATTTAAAAAAGGTTAAAAAAAAATCTTATAATCTGCAAAGGAGAGCTAGGCATGGTGGCTTATGCCTATAGTTCCAGCTACTTGGGAGATTGAGGTGGGAAGATGGCTTAAGCCTAGGAACTCGAGACCAGCTTGGGCAATGCAGTGAGACCCTGTCCCTCAAGAAAAAAAATATAAAACTACAAAGGCTATGGGATGAGTCACCAGTTTGGTTGTAAAATTATATAAAGTGTCACGTACCCTGAAGGTTACATGGAGAAGGGAAATATCACGTGCTAGGGGGCTCATCCCTGAACAGGCGAAACCAGACTTCCTGCTACCAATCATCAGTCCAGAAGTGCAAGGAAATCACCTCAGGAGAGCTGCACATAAGTGGATTTACAAACTAGTGAGCACAACTGCCTTGCAGAACTGGAAAAAAAGTGGCTTGTAGTTCTAGAAAGAAGCTGCTTGCATCAGAAATAAAGGATAAAGAAGGGTGACTCACACAAGCACCGTGAGTGGCGTGACGGGGAGTTCATGTGCAGGCACTGGGGCTGGAGGAGGCATTCTCACTGACATGGAGAGACGCTGACATGTGAGCACAGGGACACGAAGCAGTCTGCTAAGGAGCAGCTAGGAACGTGGAAGGCTCATGTCCCTCTCAGCTGTCACCTTCCCTGAAGCTCTCCCTGCCTCTCCTGGCCAGGCCCACAGTCACCCTCTTCAGAGCACGGTGTCTACACCTCAATTGGCACAGCTTGCCATTCCGTATTGGGGGCTTTTGAGCCTCTCCCCTTTACCAGGCAAAGCTCCCAGGGGTGCAGAGTACATGCTGACTGAGTGATGCAAAGTGGTGGTGACCAGAAGGCTGACCTGCTGGGACCCAGTGCCAGACCAGAAACCACTCACTGTGAGGTAAGAAGAATGTGGGAGGGGATGTGAGTGCTCGGCCCCCAGAAGACAAAGGGAGTGGAAGCTGACCTTGCTTCCCGACCAGAGCCAGAGGATCTGGAGATTCAGGCCTGGGGACTGATGCTAGCTGAAGGGAGGGGGCCCCAGGCAGAAGGCCGGTTTGAGAACCAGGAGGCCTGGGTTTTAGTCCTGCCTTTGTCACTAATGGATTAGGTGACTCTGGAGACATCATTTATCCTGTCTGTCCTTGTAAAACTAGGGATCAGCACAGATGTCTGGTTTCCAAACTTGGCAGACTGTCAGAACCACCTGGAAGCTTTATACATATATACACACGTGTGCATTTACACACATGCGTGTGAGGACATGCGTGCATCCACTACAGCCCGAATCAAAACCCTGGGGCAGGGCCTAGGATTTACACTGGTGGAAACGCCCCACGGTCTCAGGATCAGGGAGGTTTGAACTTCAATCACTGGGACTAGATAAATTCTGGAGGCACGCCCAGCATTAGAGGACAGTGATAGTATGAACCATACACGTCATTAATCACTTTTTAGGGAGAGGAGTGGTATCCTTTTCTCTCTTCAGAGATATGACAGAACTGACGCTGAGGGAGAGAGAGGTCACAGACCACTCCTCACCCCACCAGGCATACACTGGGTGGGAGGCAGAAGCTGTAGTAAGCCTGCTCACAGGATATACCCCAGAATGGACACTGGGTGTAACCCCAAACAAGCACACTCTAGGGATGAGGCTGAGCCACCCTCCTCCCAGGGCTCCTCTGGATCCTGCAGTGACACAGGGTTCTGTACTTTAGGGGCTTGGTGACTGGTAGTGGCCTCTCAGCCCCACGCTGACCTGTCAGGTTTGGCTGGTCATGTTCCCCTTGTCCTAGCACCCCAACAGCTTCCAGGTAGTGAGTGTCCTGACTGATCCTTCCCTGTGTACCAGAAGCTATGCCATGCACCTGTCACACTGACAAACTGTTACCCTGAATCCACACGAGCACCCTGGGAAGTGCTCTTATTAGCTCCACCGTTGAGAGCAGAAAGCAGGTTTGGGAGAATTAAGTCATTTGCCCAAAGCACAGAGCCAGGAGCTGGAAGGTCAGCAGGGCTACCTACTCCAGCTATGTTCCTCACTATCACTCCATTCCCTAGGGCTTCTAGGATGGATCCTCCCCTGATCTTCCACCTGCCTTTGGGGAGGAGGGAGAGGTGTTCCCAGCCCAAGGCTGTGGCCAGGCGTTGCCTGCTTACCTTGGCCAGCCGGGCTCGCTTGATGAGGTCGTTGAGTTTGCGCACTGCTGCCTTCTGGGGCAGGCTCTGGATATCTCTGAAGAGGTCCTGGGCTTCGGCCTCGAAGAGCCGGCGGTTGTCCGTGTTCTGCAGAGGCTGTGCCCAGAAGGAGCCGATGTAGACGCGCAGCACCTCAGGCGTGTTGATGACCTTGCCCAGGGACCACATGAGGGCCCCATAGACCCGCATCAGCTGCTGTGTGTCCACTTGGTCGGCCTTGTTCAGCACCACACGGATCTTGTCGTCCTGGCCCCGGAAGGCCTTGATGGCCTCTGAGAACTCATCTGAGATGTCTAGTTTGTGAGCATCAAAGAGCAGGATGATTCTGTCAACCCTCTCAGCAAACCACTGCAGGACCTGGCAGAAATCATACCCTGGGTGGAGAGAAAGGCATCATCAGTCAGTGTGGCCCATGGTGGTGGGAGACACGCTTACTTGGAGGGCTCAGGGATTGAAGTTGAGGCTGGGTGACTTGAAAATCATTTCCAATGGGTACCCAGGGCTGGATGAATGTGGTGAACCCTGGGATCCGGTGAGCCCTTCCAGAGGAAGAAGTGGGGAATAAAATGGGGCCCCTGGTCATTTTGAGAATTGCTTACTTTCACACCTATAATTTTATTCAGCCCCAGGAGTCTCTTATCTCATCTAGTACAGTTCTTTGGATCAGTGGCAAAATTACTTAGTGGCTCTGTAAAAACACATGCCATCAGTCAAAAGCTCTTACTTCTGGCTCGGTGCCTGTGGCTCAAGTGGCTAAGGCACCAGCCACATACACCTAAGGTGGCAGGTTCGAATCCAGCCTGGGCCTGCCAAACAACAATGACGGCTGCAACCAAAAAATTGCCAGGCATTGTGGTGGGCACCTGTTTTCTCAGCTACTTGGGAGGCTGAGGCAGGAGACTTGCTTGAGCCCAGGAGTTGGAGGTTGCTGTAAGCTGTCATGCCATGGCACTCTACCCAGGGGGACAGCTTGAAGCTCTGTCTCAAAAAAACCCCCCAAAAAACAAAAAACACCTCTCACTTCAGAAAAGTCTCCCATCCTTGAAAGCACCAGAGACAGAGAAGGAAGAGAAGCTAACTTTGGGCCACCTGCAGTCCCATGGGCACCAGACAGGTATAAGATGAGAGGAATGGCCATCTCTTAACCTGGGTTTAGAGAGTGCTGAGGTCAAAAGTTGGCCTGGCCGAAGTCATGACCAATTTAGCATTTGGACTATTTATAGTTCAAGTATGTTATAATTTTTTTTTAAATTATGTCTCACAA
>CAUYQV010102154.1:0-13056 GCA_963574575.1 Galagoides demidoff
AACAATGATGGCTGCAACCAAAAAATGGCCGGGCGTTGTGGCGGGCGCCTGCGGTCCCAGCTACTTGGGAGGCTGAGGCAGGAGACTCGCTTGAGCCCAGGAGTTGGAGGTTGCTATGAGCTGTGATGCCATGGCACTCTACCCAGGGGGATAGCTTGAGGCTCCCTCTCAAAAAAAAAAATACTTAAAGTATTCTGAGCAGTATCATTAACCTCTGAAATTTGTGGACTGTTAATTGACTTAGCATGACTTAGTCTCTTGGGAACATGCTGCTGAAGCACAGCTCCATACGCTTTGAGGTATGGGTATTTACTTAAAGCTTAAGTATGATAATGGAGATTTGCTGTAATTATTCCACGCCTGAGTCTGAATACAGAAAGTAACTTTCAAAAAAATCCCTCTGGGCTGGTAACTGGAAGCTAACTGGAATGTTTTATGAAATAGCAAGGAAAAGACTAAAGTTTTGAAGCAGAGATAGAGGGAGGGCCCAACATATATGAAGGCAGAAAGCATATATACGGCTTTGGGAAATTCAGGAACTTGTCAGAATACTGCCTTGCCCCTTAACGTGGAAAACAGAAATACAAATGAATGCAGAACTTCTGGAGAGCACAGTATAGCAAATTACCACAAGAGGGCAATGGAATGCTTTCCTCTCTGCGTCTAATTTAATTCGTTAGACTCCTCAAAGCAGGCAAATAGTAGAAGCTATAATCATGGTTCATATGGTTAGTACTTAAAACATTGTGGGTTTTTCTAGAAAATCTAAGTGAATGAAATAATTTAATAATGAGCAAAACTGTGACAGTACAAAATATTATCTCTTATATAACATTGTAAAGCAATATTGTGAAATAAAATATGTTTTCCCATTATAGAGTCATCGTTGAATTATATCATAATACTTAGGTCAAATCATCAAATATTTGCTGAATTCCCGTTTTTGTTGCCCTAAGTGCTAAAAATCAGCAATTAATCAATTAATGTTATGTGAAGGTTACTTATTTTACATTATTTTGTGAAGTTAAAAATTAAATACAAAATTCTCAACCACCCAAATTCTTTTATTCTGCCCTACCCAGAGGTATATCATAGTTTAGGAACAATGACAAGAAAAAACCCATCTCAGAATATATTCTGATTTAGTCTTAGGTAAGTAGTTTCAAAGGTACCTTATGTAAGGGAAAAGAATTATTTAGAAAGCGATAGCTCTGTCTCATTTTGGGATCTTTACACAATCCACCTGTGGAAACAATATGACCAACCAAAGGGATGCGAAAGCTAGAAAGGGCAGTGAGCGAGCCGCTTGGGCTTGGGTGAACGTGCAGGCGGACGGCGTTGCTCCCTTCTCAGTTCAAGCTTCTGGCTTTCTTTCTCTTGATAATTCATAGCTGTGCTCTAGTGTTGGTGCAAAGGGGAACAAAAATTAGATTTGATTCCTTGCCCCTGCATACAGATCACGAAAGAGCAGATGTTACCAGTGATCCATTTTAAAATTAGGTCATTCTTCAGTATCCCTAGGCTATTAGTTCCAGGATCCCTACAATATCACAGTTCAAGGATGCTCAAGTCCCTGGTATAGAGTGGCACAGTATTTGTGTTTAACCAATGCATATCTCCTGATACTTTGAATCACTTCTAGTTTACTTATACTGCCTAATATAATGTTGATATCATGTAAATAATTATTATGACATTGTATTGTTTTTATTCATATTATTTTTGCTTTGCCTTTTTTTTTTCTTTTTTGTAGAGACAGAGTCTCACTTTATTGCCCTCGGTAGAGTGCTATGGCGTCACACAGCTCACAGCAACCTCCAACTCTTAGGCTTAGGTGATTCTCTTGCCTCAGCCTCCTGAGTATCTGGGACTACAGGCACCTGCTGCAACACCTGGCTGTTTTTTGTTGCAGTTTGGCCTAGGCTGGGTTTGAACCCACCACCCTCGGTATATGGGGCCATTGCCCTACCAACTGAGCCACAGGTGCCATCCAGCTTTGCCTTTTTTATTAAATTTTCCATTTTTTTTTTCAATTCGTGATTGGTTGAATTTGGAGATACAGAATCCACAGACAGGTGGAGTGTGTATAAGTAGATATATGTAAGTGTGTGCACTATTTATACCCTGACCTTTAGGGTGTGAATTTCAGAAAGATAGCGTTTTGGTGCAACATTTAAACACACATATATGTTTTGGGTCAGAAGGTAAAATGTATTTCTTACTATGCTTTACAGTTTCAAAAAATGTGGAAAATCATTGATTGATTTTTTTTTTAAATATAGCATTTGTTAGAAGAAAGTCATAGAATTAAGTATTTTAGTCATGCTTTTGTCTATTGGGTGATGACTCTTATAATTTTAAAGTGTAATAGTCAAAGTTAATAGTAAAGTTAAAAACTAAATACAAAATTCTCCTTTTGTGCACCACAAAAACACTGTGGTAAGAGAATTGATTGAAATTTTAAGACCTACCGGTGTTTTCTTAGCCTGTCATATGTTTCTATTACCTGCACTGAAATTCTGACTTTACATCTTGATCGGTTCACTTGTGGTGTCATATAGCCTGTGTTCCTTAGAAGTCTTTCAAGAGCACTGTAATGCTATATCATTGTTGATAAGTTTAGGAAGGAGGTGTGTATGTAACAGCATTATAGTTTAGATCAAATCATCAACTTTATCTCTGGTGTGTAGTTTAACACATACCACCACACACACAGGCTTGCCAATGAATAACAAAGCCATAAATATTTTAGGTTGCAAAATGTTCACAAGTTCTTAGTCTGGACATAAGTACTAAGATACAAAATAAATAAGAATGTAAACTCGTTTTATGTAAGCTAGCAGTACTACTTCCTGCCTGTACTGTGTCTGCTAGTACTTGCATGATTACCCAAAGCAGTGCAGTAGTCCCTTTATAAACATGTGTTTGAATCTAGAAAAGTATATAGAATATATATATATATATGTGTGTGTGTGTATGTGTGTATTATAAGATACTTCTTGTGAATTTGGTATTTTTACTTTTAAAAATTTAATCCGAATTTATTGTATCTCTATGTCTAATAGATTTTTATGCTCAAATCGTTCATATTATATACAGTTAAGTGGTTTGACAGGAACATACAAATATGTTCCTATGTTTATGTAGGTGACCTAATTTTGTATGTAATTTTCCTCCCTAGATTCTGTTTAAGTTACGGAGGCCAGATTAGGTAAATTCAGTTCACTAAATACAAACATATGTATAATATATTACTATCTTGCCAGACATAATCAAATAGCTTTTAAAATGAGCTTTCATATGTTGGAATATACCAGTTTTCTAACTTTCTAATTGATGCATAAAATGCAAATGATTGGTTTGTTAGAGTATAAGCAATGCCTTTTTAGATCAAGACCCGTTGTTCTAAAAAATAAGTTTTCTGACCAGTGGTGATCCTGAAAAACAGAAATGCCTCCTCTTGGGGTATGAATTCCAGAAGGTTTCCATTTTAGTGAGTCTCCAATTTGCTTAGCTATAAAATTAAGAATCTTTAAAGTGTTCTATATCATTGTTATGAAGATCAAATGATATATACTACAAGTGCCTGGCACTTAAAGGACACTCACAGAAGGTTACGTCTCTGTCTCTTTATTCTGTTTCATGACAATATTAATACCTTACACTATTAACATCCAAAAAATGTTTTCCTGTGACTTCTCTGCTTGAAAATGTTTTTGGACTCGTGCCACCCCCAGGTGAAATGTTAGCTTCCTGTGGGGCGTTTGTTCCTCTTAGAACCTGGGGTCAGCCCTCTCCAGCCTCATCTTGTAATACCATTCTCACATGTTCCCTCTCCTCCACTCATGCAAAGCCCACAGCGTGTACCATTTCTTTTCTCCTACACCTGTGGACTTCAAGCCACTGCTCCTTTCCATCCCTTCTGCCCCTGACAGACTTCCATGTACCCTTAAGAACAGCTCTCAGCTCCTTTGGGAAGCTTTCTTGAGCCCTCTAGTTTAGATACTTACCTTTTTATTCTCAGTGTTCCTGCAAAATTTTGATAGTGTCTTTATTATAACATTGATTATGTTCATCTTAATTAGTTATGTGGGTATCTTCTGCCATTGATTTTGCTCTTTTTTAAGGACAGGGACCAAGTCTTACTCAGCTTTGTTTCCTAGCACCTACCTAAACAAGCCTCAGCACAGTTCACAGTCCTCAGTAAACGTCATTGAGTGAGTGAGTGGGTGGATAGGTCAGCTTGTCTTAATTTGGACATCTTAATAAGATTTGAAGGATATACAGTTTCTTTGCCAGGATATTTTTCTGTTCTCTTCTCAAACTTGAACTCCCACAACAGTCATTGAACAAAGGTGGAAGCACTGACTGCCAAAGGCTGCTATTAAAAAATGAGTGTGTTGCTCAAGGAGAAGGGGACTCCACTCTGCGTGCAGCCTTAAACTCCCAAAGAATGAAAGGGGACTCTGCTCTGCGTGCAGCCTTAAACTCCCCAGAGAAGGAAAGGGTATGAACATAAACAGTGCAATAGCTGGTGTTGTATTATTTATTTATAGAAATTTTAAAAATGACATTTCTAAAGTTTTCTAGTAGGAACTTTTTTCTCAGAAAATGAGGATTTTATTACATATAAGGAACCAAGCAGTAAAGTGTAGATAGAATATTAGGATGTGAAATCACCTCTTTTGTCACTGTGTACAAATTAGCTTAGATGCAGAGTACTGATGTATAACATAGAAATCAGCAAAAAAGAAAAAGCACAAAAAAGAGTTAAGTCAGATTATAAGGCCCAGGTATGGATGTCTAGATTGGTGGAAAGAAGAGAGAGAGATGTGCATAAGTTCCAGAGATACAATCTTGAGGTAGCATATGTACTGGTTTATTTCGAAGTCCTTTTTTATATAGGGAAAAGATTTTAATTTTGTGCCTAACACAAAATCGCATGTAGTGAACACATTTTTAGGTAGAGGCCAAGTTGGAGAAGAAACAACATGTACAAAAACCTCTGGAAGAGGGTGGCGCCTGTGGCTCAAGGAGCAGGGCGCCGGCCCCATATACCGGGGGTGGCGGGTTCAAGCCCGGTCCCAGCCAAAACTGGAAGAAAAAAAAAAAAAAAAACACGTCTGGAATCATTTGGCTCCTTGAAGGAAAGGCAAGTAGTTCAGTATATTCAAGACTGCCTAGTGGCCAGAGAGAAAGCTGGATGGATTAATCGGGACGCTGAATGTCAGAGCGTGGACTTAATGATGAAAGGAAACTAATTAAAAGATTTGTAAGCTGGAAGTAGCAAAATCAGATTTGCATTATTAAAAGGTCATTATAGTATTATGACTTTGGTGTAGAGATTAAAATTGAAGCCCTGGAAACCATTTAAGAAGTTGATGTAGTCCAATCTAGTGATGATGATAACGGGAATGCTACCCTGCGCAGTGGCAGTGAGTCTGAGAGAAGAGCACGGCAAGGGAACTGCGGGGCACTCACACTCTAACCTGACAGGGACGCCACTTTTGACCACTGCTTTACCAGGGAGCTTGATTCCCAGTAGAGCACTTACGTATTCTCTGTTAAACACTGGTAAAAGGCTGTGTTTGGAGAAACTATACTTGGTTCTGGCAAGGCAGGCTGTGGCACAGAAAATTGGTTAAATGTGTCTTTGTAGAGTTTTTAATGTAAAGTTTATTGATTGCATCCTGTATTATACTTGCGAAGTGACTTTTGCAGTATAGCTGCTCTGTTGGTGCAGCTTTTCCCCAGGTGAGTGCACGTGAACATTGTCTAAATGCCGACTCTGTTTCAGTTGTTCACAGCTGCACCTGTGAGATTGGTGGCCTTGGCAGCATCCTCATTGCATTGTTTACCTGTGCAGGAAACATTTTACTACATGAAAAGCCACAAGTTTCTTCTGAGACAAAAGAAGAGAAATTCTGTTGGTCAACAGTTAAATAATTAAATAATTCATGTCATTATTTGTATGTAGTTCAGAAAGTCATAGGCCTTTATAATTTTTCATTACAGTAATTCTTTCTCATTTCAAAATGATTTTTAGAGCATCTGTAGTTAAGCTCAATAACTGTATTAACATTATGACATATTTAATAAGTAATATACTTCATTGCTCAAAAAACATTGAGCTACGCAGCTAGTATCTAATCAACATTTTCTATGGAAAACAATGTCACTTTATTTCAGAGTCATTAAATTAAAATAAAAAGCTTTGGTATATTTTCTTTCACAGTCGTCAGTGTTCTCTAGCTGTGCAGAAGTTTTTGTTTGCTGTTTTCATTAGCAGTTCCCATAACGTATTAGAAAGCCACCTTCGCGCTTGCTTTAACTGTATGTGCACACCACTCACAGAGAGCCCTGTTTACTCTCCTGTCCCCTGATGCTGGCAAGAAATTAGTGAATTTGATATTGTTGTTAAATGTGTTTATGGGGGCAGGCATTCTACTGAGGAAAACAAAGGCGTTTACTTGATATAATGGTGACATACTAAAGACACAGAAGCATTTTATCATTTAATATTAGACATTTTTAACCTCTGATATTCCATATCAGACAAATTAATTTGGCCATATTCTTATTAAGACACCATTTCCTTTTATATAAATTAGGTGCTATGTATATAAATTTTGTGTTAGGGAATTGCTTTTTTTCTCTTGGAAATGGTTTTGGTATGTAGTAAATATAAGGACTTTAATTGATAATGTGAAAACATAAAAATTGGTAATTCTTTCTTAAAATACAAGTTTTGTGGTTTGAGGAAGCACAATGCAAGTAAGTGGTGAATATAAAAATTGTGACCTTTTGAAGGGCTTTTAGGAAAACTGTAAATTTTTTTTTTTTTTTAGTCAAATGAGAAAGGTAAAAAGATACAAACTTGATTTTTCAAATTGAATATTTAGTTGACTTTAGCTTCTGTTGCACCCTGTTGGGAGAGTTCCCACCACCACTATTTGAGAATTTGGAACTTAGGAATACTAAGGTTACCCTGAAAGGAACAAGCTACCTCATCTAAACACAGCAAAATGGTGGTTATTATTCAGTAATATTAATAATTGTTTTTACAATAACTTTATTTTAAAAATTATATTTGTTCAGACTATACAAGGTGATGTCTTTAAAATTAAAATGGGCATCATTTAAATTAATAAGGTCGATGGCGTCTAAGAAGAGTCAAAGAGTTGTCCAGAGTTGTATAGTGTGTTGACCCCAGCTATTTTAACTCTGAATAGTGGATTTTCCTTTGTCACAGATAACATCACTGAATGCATTTGGGGAGGACTAAATCTCTTAGGGATGAGATAGAAAGGAATCTCGCCTAGGAGGATAGAGAAACTAGCAACTGTTAAATCTGTTTCAAGCAACAGTTTCTTTGCATCTAAACTCCATTTTAGAAACTTAGATCATATGGCTAAGATCCTAGTTTAATATGGCTCCTTATCACACCCTGCCTCTGGTGTGTGCTACATTTAGCAACAAAGAAGAGCTTATTTACTTCATTATGGACAGAGCTTTGGGGAGATCTGATATGTTCTTTTTTTTTTCTCTCTCTTTTTAAGAAAGGCTCATATGTATTTGTGAGATTTGATTAGATCAAAGACTGAATGATGTGCATCTCAGTTATAAGTGGATATAAACTCTATCTTTCATTTGAAGTCTAAAGGAGATAGGGGTGAGAAAGGAAATTACTGTTTCTATAACTGTCCCAAATTTCATTGTAGGCTTTGCGCTGCAGTAAAAAATCCAGATAACTGGATTTGCTTAGCTAAGATGGATAGATTTATTGGTTCCATTTTAAATTTTTATATGAATAAGTTAACTGCTACCAGTTGTGTGTATTTCATCTCTTCTAATAATGTTTTATTGCCATCTGCTCCCCTGCATTTTGACATCATTAAACTAAACAGTCCACTTGCCATAAAGGCCTGATGGAGCTGTCCGTTGTCAAATTGGGGTGTGAAGCATGTAAACGTGCTCTGTTTCATATAATGGGAAGATTTTTGTCTAGAATTATGATTCTGAGGTAGGAAAAAATAAAAGTAACAACCATTAACTGCCTGCTTTCTTTCCTGAAATGGTCCTTTATTGAAATTTATTTCTATGTTGGAAGCTTTCCATTGCTGATGCAAGTGTACATCCATGAAAACTCTTTATCCCCATTTTCTTCTCATCCTGGGATTAAAGCATTATACCTTTTTATAAAGGAAGATATCTGAATTTGTTCGCATGTACTTTTCATAAAGAATTATTACTGTTTATTAATCGGTGCATATGGTTTAAACTAGACGCTGGCAAACTATGTCCCTTGGTAATACCTGTCTCACCACCCCTTTTTTTTTAATGGTTAAGATGATAAATTTTGTTTTATGTATATTTTGCCAAAAAAATAAGAACATCAACAAAAGCTTGGGAATTCTTAAATTCGTCACTTCCTGAACTTTTTTTATCTTCCCAAACAAAAACTCTCTACCTGTTAAACACTAGCTCCCCATTCTCTCCTCTCTTCATCTCCTGCCAATCACCATTATGTTTTATGCTATAAATAGCCTATTTTAGGTATGGCATATAAGTGGAATCGTACAAGATTTGTTGTTTTGTGTCTGGCTTGTTGGACTTAGCATGTCTGCAAAGTTCATCCTTGTTGTAGTGTGTATCAGAATTCCCTTCCTTGCTGAGGCAGTGTGATAGCACATTTTGTTTATCCATTCATTCACTGATGGACATATAGGTTGTTTCTGCCTTTTAGCTATTGTGAGTAATGCAGCTGTGAACACTGGTGTACAGATATATTTGAGTCCCTGCTTTAATTCTTTTCCACCACCTATTTTTGTGACACTGTGTTCATTTGCTTACATAGTGTCTATGGTTGCTTTCTTGTTATTATGGTAGAGTTGAACAGTTGTAAAAGAGTCCCTAGCCTATACTGTTTGCTGTGTGACTTTTTACAGAAAAAATTTGTTAACTCTGGTCTGAAACCATATGAATAAGAAAAATTATGCTTGATAACTCTGCACAGTTGTTGCAAACTTTACTGGGGACCATGAGCACCTTTGATAGCCATAGTCCTGAGACACTGGTTTACTTGTCTGCATTACCTTCAAGAAAATGAAGTCTTTCACGACCTGTATCTTATCTGTGGAGTATCTTTAATGGCGGAATAATTCTTAGATATAAAACATTGTATGTGCTGCTTACTTTGGCAGCACGTGTACTAAAATTGGAATGATACAGAGAAGATTAGCATGGCCTTGCGCAAGGATGACACACAAATTCGTGAAGCATTCCATATTTAAAAAAACAAAACAAAACATTGTATATGTTCTCTGGGTAGTTGTTGAATGAATGGATGCTTAATTTTTTTAACCATGTAAGATCATATATCAGAGTGTAATAATAATAATTGACATTTGTATTTCTTTCTAAATCAAGGTATTTCTTACACATTCAAGGAACTATAAGTAAACACTTTACTTGGAGTACCTTATTTAACTCTCTCACACTTTGAGGTAGTTATTGCTTTGCTGTTTTACAGATGAGAAAATCAAGGCCCAGATTAATGACATTTCTAGTGTCACAGCTGCAAAGTAGCTGATCTGGGAGCCCTAGTATATCTGAACCTTCAGTTATTATGCTAGATGTACTGTTTTCTCCATCATTAAATAACTGCACAGTGATCTCTCCTTTTAAAAGACATGAAATTCAAGCATAACTTTGGATAATGATAATAAAATTTTATTTATTGCACAGACATAATGACTTTGAGAAATCTTAGAGAATTAGTAGACATATAAGGAGTATCCCAATTTTTAAATTTTTTACTTTATTTCAAATTAATAATGAGGGTACAGATTTTTAGGTTTCATAGTTCTCACATCTAGGGTAAAGTTCCAGTTGTAAAGAGCCCATCACCAGGGCGTCCTTCATGCATCTTCACAGTGTGCCCCACAGGTAGGGTCCCACCACATGCTTTCCCTCCTCCCACCAGCCATCCACCCCGCCCCTGTACTAGACTGTATTTGTGTTTCATTGTTCATATGCGCATGTAATTGTTTATATATTGGTTTTACATTAGTATTTAGTACATTTTTAAAATTTTACTTATTTTTCCTTTCTTGCGATACTTTACTAAGAAGAATGTGTTTCAGCTCAGTCTAGGTAAATGTAAAAGATGTAAAGTCTCTGTCTTTTTAAAAGGCTGAATAGTATCCATGGTATACGTACACCAGTTTGTTGATCCATTCATGGGTTGATGGGCATTTGGGTTGCTTCCATGACTTGGTGATTATGAACTGAGCCACAGTAAGCATTCTGGTGCAAATGACTTTGTGGTAAAATGATTTTTGTTCTTCTAGGTAGAGGCCTAGTAATGGGATTGCAGGATCCAATGGAAGGTCTGCTTTTAGTTCTTTGAAGATTCTCCATAGCTCTTTCCAGAAAGGCTGTATTAGTTTGCAGTCCCACCAGCAGCGTGAAAATGTTCCTTTCTTTCCACATCCGTGCCTGCATCTGCAGTTTTGGGACTTTGTGCTGTGGACTAATCTCACTGGGGTTAGGTGATACCTCAGGGTGGTTTTGATTCACATTTCTCTGATGATTAAAATGAGAATTTTTTCATGTGCCAATTTTTAAATTTTATAGTGACTTTTGTTATCATCCAAAGCATTGTGGAAATTGCTTGACATGGAGAAATTTTAATTTTATTTTCTGTGCTTCAGTTTTTTGTGTTTTATTTAACTTACATAATGAGTATTCTATTTATTTGGGCAATAAAGCCTTAGGTACCTTTCTCCTTTATTTCCCTTATTAGGCTGCTTTCTCATTCTATAAATACATGAAAATTGGTGGGAAAATGGTCAAAGCCAGCCCATTTGGGTTTTGTGTGGTTTGGAGATAAGACATGTCAGAGCTCTAGGCTTGAGACTAGAATACTTTCAAAGTATATCCATGTAATTTTCTCATCCAGATATGAGCAAAATTGTACAGATTTAATATTTTAAATAAATCCTCAGCTTACAGAGGCTGTATAAGTTTATCAGTGATCTTCTTTATATTTGTGAGGTCATGAAATACACCTTAGTTTTAAAAATATTTTTGAATATTTTGAACATTTTCTTTCTTGTTTCTTTTCCCTTATTGTGTGTTCTTTTTTATTTTAACATGAAGCACATTGGCCTCCCACAAGTGCAGACTTGTCTTCCCATCATAAAATTATAAATTGGAATGGTGATATTGAGATTATTTAGAAAATCCTGTGTATATTTTGGTAAATAAAATAATTTGTTGATTTTTTAATTGAATGATGGTGAACTCAAGTATGTTAAGATCTCATATCCTTTTCTGTGACGTGAATACTGGGTTTCTTTTGTGTCTCTTACCAAATGGACTTATATTTCTATGTAAGCTCAGTTAGTAGGGAAAAAAAGGCAAGTCTCTGTGTACTGAATTTTGATGATGTGTGATGTAAGAAATTAAAAAGAAAACTGATCCTAATCCAAGTCCCTATACTCACTTTAATTAAGACACACTAGATCCATTTAATCTGGGTTCTTAAAAGTTAAAAGGCTGGTTGCTAATGGAAGAAACTAACTCCTGAATTTCTGGAACAATTTGATACTTAGCCTTGGGTGCACCTGTTCTGTTCTTTATAGCATACATACCAGCATTCTCCTTTGCGTAGAGAAATGATAATAGTTTAATCTATCCAATTTTCCTTTTAATCATCGAGGGGAAAAAAAAAATCTTTGATTTCACTTTTAAAAAATTGCTCAAACCTCTCCAGAATGTATTTTCCTCTGATCCCAGATCTTGGCTTAACTTTTCCATTTCTGCTGGATATGATTTCATGCCTGGATTATGGAGAGTAGGCTGTTGTTTATGCTTTCAACATAAGGAGCTTGACAGACAAAATGCACATACTCTGTGCTTCTCTTGATCACCATCTGTTTGAGATGGTTGGGGAAGGGGCAGAGAAAAATGTTCCTGCCGTGCGCAATAATATGCAGGCGTGCTGCCATCGCTGCTGCCCCATTTGGTATGTGTAAAATTTCTACCATACCTTTGAGGACATATTCTCTGGGATGTTGAATTACAGTACTTTATCTCCCTAGGAGTTCCAGAGTGTCACTTTGATGTGGCCCAGTTATTTATACAAGCACAACGTTCACCTCCATGTTTTAACAGGAACACTCCGTGCAGTTGAGCCAGTTGTTTTTCACACCATAAAACCCCACATGACTTCTGCCTTGTTGGGGCTGCAAAAGTTTGTCTTTGGGTGGAGAGGGAACATCAGTTTTCATTGATATTTTCAATATCAGCCTTTCTCCTGACTTTATGAGAATGAAAGATCACAGGATTTTTCATATGCAGTCAAAATATACTTCATGGTTATCCCAGGATTCACATTTGTAACTTTATTTGCTATTTTATCTTAATCTAAATTGAGTAGTTGTAGTTTTATACCAATATGGAATTTGTACAACAAAATGGATTCAGTACTTAATAAGCATGTTATCCTTAACAAAAATATTAAATCTACTATTGTTTTTCTTTGAAAGCAGTATGTATGAATTCTCTTAAATGTTTCTTAAAATATGAAGAATTCAGCCTTATATCCATGTATTTTTTTCTCACTAAATATAATAGCTAAAAAGTACGGACAGCCAGGTTTAGGAAAGTAAGTAGTATTTAATCTTACAGAATACATAAAGGGCTTAAAAGTGATCATCTAGGCTCAGCGCCTGTGGCTCAATCGGCTAAGGTGCCAGCCACGTACACTTAAGGTGGCGAGTTCGAATCCCCAGCCCAGGCCCGCCAAACAACAACGATGGCTGCAACCAAAAAATGGCCGGGCGTTGTGGCGGGCGCCTGCGGTCCCAGCTACTTAGGAGGCGGAGGCAGGAGACTCGCTTGAGCCCAGGAGTTGGAGGTTGCTGTGAGCTGTGATGCCACGACACTCTACCCAGGGGGATAGCTTGGGACTCCGTCTCAAAAAAAAAAGTGATCATCTAAGCTGTTAAGGATACCAGGTCAAATAAAAAATACATTATTCCTAAATTT